>JASANF010010054.1:0-15382 GCA_030248245.1 Trissonchulus sp. WLG1_4 | reverse complement strand
CAGGTATGACCACATTTTACCATTCGATAGAATACTCAATCTTAAATTGGTTAATTGCCTTCTACTTATGCACAACGCATCTATCGCACTGCCAAGCTAGCTAAAACGAGAAGAGCGTCATGCTAAGTGATCATGAAAGAGTTGCAGCTGTTACATTCACAAATGATGTTTTTTTTACGCCCAAAGGTGTTCGAGCACTTTTTTTTACCTCTTCCTTGTGTTGAAGTTATACCAGGCTACGAGTAGTAACTTCAACACAAGAGTACTCCTAAGCTACCGAATGGGGGCACAAATGATGTTGTATCCCGAATCGAAAACTTACAAACTAGTTTCCTGCAGTCGCATCCTTTGAAGCATCATTTAAAGCTGCAGTTGCAGCACAAGTTTTTTAATTTTTTAATTTGGTCAGGAGGATTAGTATTAGTATATACATATGTAGTAGGTAGAGTATGACAGTTGTCGTAATAAACCCTGCGGCGGCTGTTACCCTGCATGAACTTTGTTCGTAAGCTTTATAAAAAAATGCTCCGGTTATCCTGCCGCTGCTTTTTCATGACTGAGAAACTTATTCAGGACTAGAAAGGGATTGGTTACGGTTCCTTTTTATCAAAGAGTAACCGGCGCTAGGTCGATGTATGGAATAGAAGGGTCCATTTCACTGTCACTACATGAGAAGGTAGTTTTGTTTCCTCTTTCAGTTTTGTTTGTACGTATGACATCCACGAATACATTTCAGAAGTTTAAGGTGCCACACTGGCTGTTTCAGTCATAATTGTATAACGTAAGGAAATGTTTACTTGATCAATTCTATATGATAAAGTTTATACACATAATAGTATGAGCAAACAATTATAACTATCTAATTTGACCCATGCTCAAAGTTCAGCGCTATGTGATCGCAAATTATGTTTTTATATCATCAACAACAATCATTTCAAAACAATTACAGCAATTATGTATATTAGAAGTCAGTCAGTTGATTACAAGATAAAGTAGTTTCTTCTGTACCGATCTAGGCGTCGGGTAAAGCGACTCCCCCGAAAACTTCGCAATTCTGGATAGACCATGTCTGCAAAGTAATTTCCCCAGTCGGGTCGATCCGACGGACCCCTGAGAGACGACACAACGGCGTAGTTATTATCACGGCCGAATTTGGGAATCCAGCTTGCCAAGCAGATACTTAATAGAGAAAGAAATGAGAGCAGTTTCACAATGCACACCATAATAAAACTAAATTTATCTGAAATTCATAATGCAAGAACATTAGTACATATTAGGTTTATGTTGAAGGTTTAGTATGTAGTTTAGTAGTATGTAGTTTTAGTGTTTGTTGACGAAACCTTAGTCTAATTTTTAAGTTTAATCTTTATGTCTAGTTTAACTTTTAATCAAAGCCTTTAGACCATACATAATAATGGCACGTTTGGTCTTACAGTATGGTTAATAAGACAATAAGGACAGATGACCTAAGTCTAACAGAAATTCAGTAAAATATATAAGCAATATAGCATTTGTACCTGCACAGGAGAACTCATACTAATGACATGATATTCTTAGTAAAAGCTGCGGTAAACGATAACGAATACATACGTAAATATAAGAGTAATTAACTGCAAGTGTTGAGCTAAAGAGGTCTAAAGTAGTTTTTAACTGCAAAAGTAGCGTCAGCTTTGATTTTAGTTTTCTGATCCTGAGTCAAAAAAGACTTACAGACCTTAATATTTAATTAATAGGATTTCATAAACTTGTTTCTTACTAAAAATAGTTTTTTCTAGCTAAAATAAGATTTTTTACATAAGTAGCACAATTTTATGTTTTCTAGTGTCGAAAACAAGAAAATCAACATACAGACTAAAGACGTTAATTTAGTACATAGCAGTTGTGGTTTTTTGTAGTATCTCAATAATCGGAAATATTGCGTCAGTTGTTAGATGAACTATAACTTTAATATAACTATCCTAAACCAAATTATAAAAGAAAACTTTGCTAATAAATATTGTCCTAAAGGGCTAATAATTACCTAGTATGATACATACTTAGCGTACTTAGTGATTTCTTAGAAATGTGATTCCTAAAGAAGTAATCTTAGTGTGCTAAATTTTCAACTTGCTGAACTTTGAAACTTATACAGTTACATGCTTGCGTGACTGGGTTGTAACTACTGACAGTAAAAACCAAGAGTACATATGTACGTATGATTTACAGTATTCTATCCAAGTAAGTACTCAAGATAATCAGATCTCAAAGAAAAGATTATTGCTGGGTAACTGGTCAAAAGAACCATGTAAGAAATAAACAAATCATACAACACGAATTTGGTTGGATATACGTTCGGGTTGGCGATTACAGAACAGTGATGTGGATAAGTTTTTATAATGTAGATTGATCTTGGTTTTAGAAGTAATTGACACTTTATATAGTCTGTTGCACTTAATAATATGCTAAATTTGGCACAATGATTTGTTTTAACAATGTTCAATATTTAACAAACTGTTTAATTTAATTAATAATTATTAACAACCTGTATCTTAGCACTGAATCAAATACCCTATGCAACTTAGTGAAACATACATAGCTCGTTTCAGGATTATATAATAACAATACACTATATCCTATTCAGCCTTCTAAGTCAGTCATTTACCCATTAACGTGTCATAAAACAAACAAATTTGAATAAAATTCACAAAAATTCTGAATTTCCCAAAATATTTAACGAGCACGTGAACTGCGGATTATAAAAATCTGCTTTATGAAAAGGCCTGCAAATTGTAAATACTATAGGTATTAATTGTGACTGAATAATTCATTATGAAGAACAAGCTTAAGAAACGTTAGAACCCAGTTTTGAAACCCAATGCTTGTATCTGCGCCCAATGCAAACATGTATTTCCAAAGCGGATGTTGATGGATAGATATTGCGGTGTTATTGTAATATTTTTTCCGATAATTAAAAAATATAGGTGGTTATAATAAAAAACCTACATGTGTGTTTGTTTAAAAATCACACTTCAAATTGTATCTAATAGTACATTAAAAATTAAATTAATATTTAATACGAAAACATTTATTTTCGAATATTTGAATTAAGAAAATGATTGCTTAAGTTATATTTAAACTTACCTACTTACAATGACGCAATAAAATTCAAAAAAATTAAATCGACGAGGTCGCCATTCGGTGAGCGACAGAAAAAAAATAAACAAGTAAGGAGATAAGCCTTGTGGTAGGCAACAACTGAATGGGTACTTCAACCTGAATATGAAAGTCATATGACATGCAAAAAATATCAATAAAAGAAGGTTACGAAGAAATAAAGGTTCAATCAACTTGAGTTAGGTTAACTGGTCAGTCAATTTGAGTGGCGCGTTGTATACAAGCAAATTTTTGTATGTGAGCGCAGACATGATTTCCTGCTAAATATTAGAACTGAACTGTGATTAAAACGATGATTTTACTAAATTCAATGCGAGATTTAAATAAAAAACTACATATAGTAAGAACTACATCGCTATTGAGTAAATTATGCTGTTTTCTGGCTTTTGTATTCAAACCGTTCTTGTATGTAGTTTCAGAAGATTTAGTTGTTTAGTCAGTACAGCCATATTTTTTTATCGTTGTGAAGTTTATAAATAACTTTCTTATTAAGTTTTCTTCACTGTGTAAGGCTTAGCCAAACCCCTAAGATCGAAGGTAAATTGCAATGATCGGCCTAGTTAGCGTACTATGTAGCTTGCATCCGTCCAAATCAGTAAAATTGACATTGAGTTTTTGTCAGCCGTTTTTTAATGGTTTAAAAAATAAATTTTTAAAAATTACAGGTTTATAACAATATCATGCTCGTAATCTGTGATGTTTTAGAAGGTGTTTTTTCAACAGTTAAACTTGAAAATTATACAGTACTACACACGAAGCTGAATTTGGCACAGAAAAATCCTAATTTGATCTCAAAAGTATGCAACGGATATCCGTGGTTAACCTGAATTATTAGTTTTTAAGATTAGTTTTAGGATATTTTTAACTTTTTTGGCTTCAGGCAACTGCTCAGAGTAGTATCCAATATCCATATGAGTTGTAGATTTAATCCTGCAAAGATAACGTTCATTATACTAGCCCTAGGTAAAATTCTAGTTAATTATTGTATTTTATGTGTATTTAGGCATGCGACCTTTGAAATATGTTGTCATTAGCATCTATTCAAAAGTTTTTTCTAACTATACGCCTTTGCTTTACTTATGTAAATAACTTGAAACAAGCATACTTAGATGGAATGCTTTTTTTTGTTCGTCAATCAACAATTACGTTCAAATATGAAAATAAGCCTGTTGCCAGAACCTAAGTTCGTGTCATGTTTACTACATAATTACAGGAACCCTAAAACTTGTTTTGAACTCATTAAAAGATTGAGAAAAAGGATATTCATGTCACGGATAGAAATTGTGCTAAGAATTAGTTAGCACAGATAAAAAACGCACAAAATACAGAGTTTGGTGGCAGTGATATTTGTAATTTTCCTGAGGCAAGTCTGCTTGTAAGACTCTGTTTTGCGTACTGCGTATGTACAAATTATTAGGCCAGCAAAATCAAATTGTGGTAGATTGGTTGGTCAAATTGGCATAAATCAAATTGTGTAATATCGTCGTCCGTAATTTTTAGGCTGAACGGACATACGGCTAAAAATATAACTGGACCCTATGGGTGAACAACTATGTGCTTTCAGTTTCAGCAGCAATATTTTCAACTGTAGGACGTTCACGTATGCTCAAGAAATAGCGGCTTGAAACCTTTATCTTGAAAAGTAAGGGCTACTAAAACGAATTAAAATTGAGAAGAATAATTAGGTAATTGCTATTCTTTTTATATTACCGAGAAATTTTAAGCAGTAATTAACAGAGGAAAATTGTTATCAGTAGCTTTTAGCATTCGGTACAACGAAAACACGCAAGTGGTTTTACATATGTATTTTGACTGAGAACTTTAAATGTTTTTCAAGTTTTGTTACGTTTGTACACTTTCAGCTGAAAATTTAATTCAAGCCTACAGCTTCCCCCATGTACACCTGAGGTCATGGTCATGGTCATCAGACTTCCATGTGTCTGCAATGTTTGTCAACATTGCAAATGAAACTCTTGTACAGCAAAAACAATGTATTGCTTTAAACTCAGCAAGACATTTGTAATTCAACATGGTTCTCTCACAAAGAGTACACAGATTACATAAGTAACTAAAATCTCAGTTTAAACGTTACATTCATAACAACCGTAACAGCTATGAAGTTGGAAAATCAAACCAAGATAATCTTTTATTCATTTTTTTAATTAAAAATGGCTGGAAAAACAGAATTTATTTGTTTTTTACTTTCAAACACGCAACTAAACCGCAGAATTACAAAAAATACACTTTTTTGAATAACTAATAATAGGAATTTGCATCGTACGACAAAGGCCTGTCCGCTAATGCGCACGAACTACGTGAGTGATAAAATTAAGACTTCAAGCCACTGCCTTGTGGGAAACGTCAGTGTCTAATAAATTTTACTTAATGGTTTCCGAAAAAGCTGTGAGCTAATTTTCCACACCCCTCTATTCTCTATTGCACCGCTACTAGATAGGCATAATTAATCTCGTTTAAATAGGTCAACACCATCTAATGGCCCTCTTCCCGTGAGAGACTGTTATTTGTCTGGAGGCGTGTCTAGTGTATTGTTTAGCTAAGATGTATAGCATTTTAGCGGAACGTCAATGTTTTATATAATGGTCACTTTGTTACCAGTGAAATTACTCATTGTACTGTTTTTTCCGGACAGTATGGCGGTAAACAAATTTTGTTCTATCGTTAGCATAACTGGCACAAAAAAAAGAAAAAGGATAAAACTCCAAAAGAATCTAATTTTTTCTAAACTAAGATTAAGCAGGCAGAATAGCAAGCTGCATAAAATTACCACATACATAAAATTTTCAGTTGGGGGAATTTTTAGAGTGTAGAGTGTTTCAAAGGCAACGGTAATGGTATAAAGGTATTTATTGTTATTTATTTATTGGTATTTATTGTTATTGTTAGTTAGCTGTCGCTAATAAAACTAAAATTTGAGGACCTGTTCACTAATTGGGACGAACTGAATATTAGCCTAAATAATTTTGCTTTAACTGAAATAACTTAGTACTAATTAACTCAATTCAGTGTTAACTGGAAAAACGTGACCGCATAATTTTTCAAAAAGTTATTGTAATTCAATGTCAAGATATTGAAGCTAATTAAGCTAATGTTATACCTTCAATCCGAGTTTGGGAACAAGCCCCAAGACGAGACAATATAAAACGCGAAAGATTGCAAACCTTAAAAATGTCATACACAAGTGATTTTTCAGTTGAAAGTATCTTTTTTCAACTCCTGTACATTGAATTATGACTTATTAAGACATAATTCTCATAGCAAATGCTGAATGTGTGTATTTTATGAAAAGGCAAAGTAACAATGGTTAATTACGTAAAATCACGTTTATTACTAGAAAAAAGACAAGTTATCAACATATAAATTATGGCCACTTTTTCAAATTGAAATTCACTGTTTCTACTTGTTCTGTCATTATCTCATTGAATTTTCTACGATAATTTAAATAAATTGTCATGATTTACACAGATTTATAACATATGCCTACCAAATAGAGAAGTTAGTTTTGAAAACCTGTGTTGAGCCAAAACTCAATTGAACTGTTAAGATTAGAAGTTTTTATCTAATCTGTTTAAGTGGGACTTAATTAGTGAATCAACTTAATACGTTGTGAAGTACATAAGATAGGCCCCCTAGAGTACTTAAAGAGATTTACGACAGCTCATCATCGGCCCAGTAGCTCAAGTGGTTAGAGTCCTGGTCTGCAGATCCAGAGATGGGTGGTTCGAATCCCCCCTGGGTCATTCTGATGATGATGCTGTCGTTCTTTCTGTAGAATCGCCTCTCCATTTCTTGACAACGTTTATGTGCAATGCATTAGACAAATCTTCAAAAACTATTAAATTAATGATTCAAGACTAACTCAAGTTTTGGTTGCTAAATATACATATTTGACAAATAGTTTTATCAATTTAAATTAAGAATACTGCATTGTTTGCCAGCTGGCAAAGTTAAAAAATCTTGTTTCAAAAATTTGGTATGCATAATGTTTTGCAAAATAAAACGCCGAAAATTTCCCCAAAGACAGGCTTAATTAAAGTTTCCAATGGAAGCTGTTTTATTGATGTTATAAAGCGTTTTATGATAAGAAGGTCAAACGAAACCAGTATTTCTATATAAAAAGCTGTATATTAGAGACCAGAGTATCAGAAAAGCCTGAAAATGATATGCAATAGCTGATAGCACAAGCACAGGTGCTACATAAGTAAGTTAAACTAAAGGAACTTCCAGTATAACATTATGAATTTTTATTGTAGCATCTATTTTAATTCATTTTGTAATTATTAAAAGTAGGTATGCAAGAGTAATATGTAGCTAAAACTATATGAATATATATATATATATATAAATATATATATATATATATATATATATATATATATATATATATATATATATATATATATATATATATATATATATATATATATATATATATATATATAAAATGGAAAGCGAAACATACAGTGTACTCAAAAAATTTTGTTTCAGGTAATTGCAACCAATAGCGAAATTATGAACAGGATTATAACTTATGTATTTAAATAGTTATTACAGTACATTTCTGGACAATCAAAACGTCTTAAGACAAAAACTGAATCTGAATTAAATATTCAATATTTAATCCCAATAAATTTTTTACTGGATCTGTCACGGTACATAAAATAATGCGCAAAATTTGTGTCAAAAACAATTCCGCGTTTTCAAACAACGTGACACTAGAAATCAAATCTGACACGATTTTGTTCCACAAAAAATTCTTAAAACGTTGATTGTAATTAATCTAGCAGAAAAAGTTTACTTTTTTTAATAGTCGGGTCATACTCTTGCGTTTTACGACCTTGAGTTATAATATATCAAACTGTGCTCGTTCATTTAATTAATTATATTAGCCCTGTGAGGACAGAAAGAAAATGCGTCAATTATGCCAAATAAAAACGCATCCACTTTTTTGATGAATGCCTGATTTTTTTGTATCCTCATAAATATATTTAATATTCAGCTTTTTTATTATGCTCGTCACGCTTAAAAAGAGAATACAAAGGAGTCTCATGAAGTTAAACTTCAGCCTGATCCAGTTATTTAGGAAAAAACACGGTAACAAGATTCGTGTAGGCTCCTATTCCAAACTATGTGAAATGATGAATTATTTAATATTTAGTTTAGTATAATGGCTCGAGTCGTAATTAGTTACCCAAATGGGATCAGCTAGCCAGCCATGTGGAAAGCGACACGAAGAGTGAAAAGATTTCATTCTATAGTATCCGGTTTGACCTTTGTTTTTAAAAGCATAAAGCGTAAACATATTCAATTCCAGACTGAAAAAACATTCTTAAAATAGCGCAAAACGTGAAAAAAGTTATGACTGACAGTTGGCAAAAGTTACTCATTACCTAGACATTACATATTGGTTTTGAAATTTTTGTATTGTCACTCATTTACTTCTTTATTGCTTTTTTTGTCATTTTAGGCCTTATAAGAGGTTTATATGGACTTATTGTCTCTCTGGCATCATGACCATAGTAATTTATTTTTGCTCTTACATAAAAGGCACACTAGTCAGCCGTACGTCTTTCGCTTATTTTGCGCGTCAACTGCAGAAAGCAATTTGTTGCTGTAATACTCAGTTTTAAAAAATCAAATTTAAAATAAAAAACTCCAGCTGACCCCTGACTGACATCCGTCTTGTGGTATGTCTCATTGTCTCGTGAACTAGTGGACGTTTGCAAACCTTTCCAAGGATTAGTGAACAAACATTGGAAGTCTGCAAACTCCGAGTGGCCGTTTTCAAACGGGGGAGCAAAGCAAACCTATATACGATAGCGTCGAACTGGTTACACTTATCAGTACCAGTTCTCAGTATTCGTGCTAAAGACAATCAGTTGAGCTGAGATTCAAAAAAGTTTGCAAAACTAAACCCAGGGGATTATAAAACAAAGATTAGAAAAGTTTGCAAACGGCCACTAAGTTTACAAACTTTCATGTTTGCAGACTTCCACCCAATCTGTCTAGTACATCCATACGTGTGTCTAATATCCCCACTTTTTTCGAAATATGTCAATTTCATGTGTTCGATTACTGATGACTCTTCAATATTACTCCACTATACACCATCAATATTAGTCCACTACTCAGTTATTCCGCTGCAAACTTTTAAGCTCCAATTTGAGCTAAAGGTTGTAATAACGAAGTATCGGAAAAATTGGAAAAAAATGAAAAAAACATTGTTGATAAAGTTTGACGGAGCCATCCTGAAGCGCTTTTGTTTTCAAATTAATTATACTTAGTAATTAATTAATTAGTGATTAGTTAAAGGCAATTAATTTGGAATTATTTTCAGTTAGCAAGGTCAGTGTGCAATCTGACAATTTCATTATACTAACTAAAGGTCAAAGGTTAAAGCTTTACTAGCCAGAACTTTTCAATGAAACTCCAGAGAGAAGACTACCGAGACAAACAAGATAGCCAACCTGCTATGACATTAAACAAATTAGTTGACAAAACACGGATCTGCCATTTTTCGTAAGCTTAGCAACCATTTATTAGAAACATGTCAACCATAAAACTTACACTGCTAGGTGTTAGCAATGGAATATAAACACTTTTTTGTCAATATTTAGATAATTGCAGTAAGTTTGAGCGTGAGTTAAAAATGTTTTAATTAATGTATTTGTTACTGGACATTTTTGTTATTTTAATTTTCATTGTTTATTTAGTTTCATTTTCCCTCAAAAGCACTTAAGGTGGTAGTTTCGTATGTGCAGTTTTTGTCGCGATTCGCTCTAACCAACAGCTAACTTTATGAAATTTGGCACACATATGAGGCACTTTTAGGCAAACATAATATGGGCAAATTATTTGTTCTTTATAATCAGTTACACTATAGTTATAACAAAAAAGTAGTGTTTTTGACATTTTTTGGCTATTTTTACAATATTTCGTAATTTTTAAATAACTTTTCCTCAAAAACAGTATTGATTTTCACCAAATTAAAAAAAGAATCTAGAGATTTTACTTAAGATCAGTTTGGAACGTTAAAACGCAAATTTAACTGCAACTGTTTTCAGGAAATTGACACTTTCTGAATTTAACTCCGATTTTCATTTTAAAATGATGTGCTGTAGAATTTAAGCTACGCATGTCTTCAAAACTCGGCACCAAACTAGATAAAATTGTACCACAGTGTTGTGTCCAAACTCATGTTACCAACTGTTATATAACCAGGGTTATGAGCTCTGAAGTGTATCACTTCCGCTCTGAAGTGTATTTTTGACAAAAAACGCTCGAAAATACATGACAAGACGTGATGTTTTATATTCGTTTTACCTAGTTTCCGTATTGTCGTTTGAATGTATTAGCGGTTATATTGGAAGACTAGGTCACTTTAGACTATGGTGGTGGAATTTATTGCCATGGTTGCCATGGCAACGCATACGAGTACATTATACTAAAATATACGTCATGTACTCGAAAGTGTCAATTTGCTGATTATGTGTGCAGTCTATACTCATAATATTTAACCAAAATGAAGAAAACAAAATGTCTAGATTCATTTTTTGCAATTATTGATAGGCATTGTACTTTTTGTTTTCTCAAGCCATAAAGTTTTACGAAATTCAAAAAAGTTCTGTTTTTAAGCTTAGAGTTTAAGTACTGAAGCAATTTGAAAACTTAGCCAAATGAAACTATGCATGTATTGAGACACCTACCAGTGAATTTAGACTAAATTGGAATTAAAGTTCATCAAGTCATATTTTCTCCAAAATAAAACATAGCGCAAAAACATGAAAAAATGCAAAATTTGAGATTTTTCACAGCGTATTTTGGATAAACTGTCAAAATTGTCAACAAAAAAATACATGTGCTTACGGTACCATTTTTTGTCATTAAAATGCAAAAAACCGCTAATAAATAACTTCTAAGACAACCGAGTAACAGCTCATCAAAAAAAGCTGCACATACGAAACTACCACCTTAACGGTTTTGCAAATTCAGCAATTTTTGCAGTAAGAGAAGGTTTTGCAAGTGTGCAAGTTTTTGCGATAAATTAAAAAATAGGCGTACCTACGTTGAAATTGTTCAGTTGAATTTAGGTAGGTAGTTCATGAATTAAATTTAGAGAGTATACTCAAAAAAAATTTTCACTAACTTTCGCTAAAAAATAACCAATTATTTTAAAAGATTATACGTTGTACTTACCAAATAAATTTTGTAGATTTTTACTCATGTCGATAAATTTTTGTTCTTTATGAAAAATGCACTATATATTGTAACAAATGGGTATCAGGCAGGTTGTACACCCTGCATGATTTGCGTGCAACCATTTCAGTTGTTGCCTGATTGTTTTTCTGCCTCTATGCTTTTGCATACATACATGTAGTTGGGTGGATGGGGTGCGGAAACCCCCCAAAATTCGGCTCGGGGGAGGGAGGAGGGGTCCCGCTACGGGGAAAAGAGGTAGGAGGGTCCTGGCAACAGTAAAATTTTGGCCAAAATTTGAAAAATCGACATTTTTTTGCGAAACTTAAGCGATCTTTACCTAATTTTTCACGAAAAATGTCATAATTCGTGTTTTTTGGTCAAAAAAGGTAAAAATCGCGCAAGGGGGGGTCAAAAATGAGATGAGCTGGGGAGGGGGGGTCCCACCATGCTCCCATGCTCGTGGTATAAGCTCAAAAATAAGCCCACCTTGCTTAGGAACTGTGTCAAAAATTAAAACGTTTACACGTTTTCAATCGTGTTTTCGCTTGGCCAAAACACGTTTAGGCCAAGCGAAAACACGTTTGCTGTCTTAGTCAGTGACAAGTGAAGCAACAGCTGACCTTACTTTATTAGCGCTACCGACAAAGCTAATAAACTGATTATTTACGTATCAAGTGGATTAGAGGTGAGAATACATATGAAGGCTAAAAGAAAGCCGCTGACATTTGTCATGGGCGAAGAAAGTGGGCCTGAAAACACGTTTAGAGAATGGCAAAACACGTTTACCTAAACGTGTTTTCAAAACGTGTATACGTTTGGATAAACGTGTTCTTTTTGACACGGTTCCTTATTTCGAAGTCACCGATCCTGACTCTGAGGGCAATTATTGAAAACCGAAACTGCCGCATGCACATTGAAATTGTGTGACACTGTGACTGACGTCATAAGTTCATCTGACTACAGTTACAGACTGCAAAACTTGCAACTATTGGCTTGTAACTATAGTTGTAACTCGATTCAGTGTTACGGTAAAGTGCAATAACCCGACTTATACTGCACGCTGCAGCGTGCAGTCTACTTATACTGCACGCTATATTGAATCGATTTACAAGTTACTTATAGCATTGGTGGTTGTGCTAAAAGTAATTGATACGCATGTGTGAAACCCTCGTGCAGGTGCACTCGTGCGCTTCGCGCTCTCGTGCTCCTGCACTCGGAGTTTCACAGAAACATGCGTATAAATCACTTATAGCACGCCAACCAGTGCTGATACTTCACGCCACCCATACTTCATCTGACTTATAGTTATAGGCTGCAAAACGCAGTGGACGCTGACTTGTTAATGTTAATGTTAATTTAAAAAATGTTAACTTCAAGCCACTACTGTTACTAGTACTAGGCGACCGAGTATCGTGACAGGTAAGTAACGGTTTATGTAAACTTGTTCAAAAGTTAGCCATCTGTGAATCAAAGCTTGCTTATTCCCACTAATTGGTTGCCAATTATGGTAATGTTTCCTGTCAACAATAATAACAGAATAGCTAACACAAAACAATGACAAATGTTATTTATTCACAAACTTGACAGTTAATTTAAGAAGCAGTTTTTATCTGTTCATTATGTTTATCATGGGTTTGAATGGCTTGTTTGGTGGCGATCTTTTGACAGAGAAAGCGTATAAATCGGCTAAAGTTAATCCGGGCCCCATCATAATATCATATTCTCTGTCAGGTTGCGGCAACGCAGCACAGATTGAAGCTAGTACAATAGTTAGTAATAGTAACGACATTTTAATGTTATTGTGCATTTTCGAGAGGAAACCTAAAACAGAATAAACAGTCAAGTTCCTTAGGTTATTTAGATACCTACTCTTGAGTTTCGGGGAATGTAGCCTTAAGACTGTGTGAGTTCTGGCAAAGTGTGGAATTCATCGTCTAAGGTAGGTAAAGTTACAGTCGAGTTGAGATCAATCGTTGACTGTCGATGAATCAAAAGAGTCATTAGTCATTAGTCATTTCCGTTGAAAATCTAGTAGCATGCATTTAGTTATGTTTTAAAGTAAGTTATATGTATCATACCTGTCTTGGAAAAAAAACAGCGCAGTATATTGTCAATAAGAGCGTGCACTAGAATCTACATAGTTATTGCACTAATGTAGGCGTGTATCTTAGTTATTGACTTATCGCTCTATATATTTCAAGACAGGTATAATATAAATACGTAATATTACTTTGTAGTGTGCGCTCAGCAACTATTCGCACTGGCACGAGGAAGTCCGAGTGCATAAGCTCGTGAGCTGTGCATTTGGAGCTTCACTGTAGCGTATAAGCTGAGTGCTCTCTACTTCGTGCTATGACCTACACTTATTGCACTACTTCTGCAAGGAATGTATAATATAACCACGGACACATTCCTTTATTAGACCAAACGACATGATTTAGTTCGGATTAACTGTTGCAAACGGTGCTTAAACAATTCTTTAAAATTCATAAACCACCAGAAAAAGGTTGAAAACGTTTATTTACAAAAGCTCCGTCTTTGCTTTTTTATCGTAGCGCTATACTATATTTAATTAGAGTTACAGAATTAATGTAGTTTAATCTCGTTCCGTGTTGCAAAAGCTGGCAAACAAATCATATAAAAGCAATAAGCATTACATTTTACAATGATTCATAAATAACGAACATAAAAAGTATATACAAATGCTGGGCAAGTTTTTATTAGTTGTATTTATATTGAATAAATAGGAAGTGTTGCAAACAATATGTAAAATGAAGAAGGTCAAAGCATTGTACAACCAAAATCCTCCGCAAATTAAAAATGTTTTTTCCGGAGCTTTTCCTTTCGCAACATTCGAAGGTAGTAATTTAATAAAAGTGAGGTGTATAATTAATCATGTAGAGGTGGAGTCAGACCAACTACTTAAAGTTTGTCTAAAAATAAAAAAGTATGCAAAAAAACTATAAATGTGTGGCCTTTAAAATGGAGTTTTTAGAAAGAAATATTATAACTGACCCAGTTCTCAGTTTTTTTGAAGTGGTCTCACTTACCGCATTTCGGTGAGAGTAAAGCTTAGTAGAAACACGCACCGTTTAATAAATTCTATTTTAAGCTATCCGTTGTTTGTCAAGGATGGTCAAGTGGGTGACAATAGTGTTTTGAAAGCGAGGCGTCAATAAGTAGCAAATTTGCTGGCGCTCAGTCAACCAATTTTAATTAGTTTAACTATCGTATCAATGGAAGCAAGGTTATTAGTTAACAAAAAAGTCCTTTGATAACAAAACTTTGCTTAGCAGCTATTTTTGTTGGGTCGTTATGCTTTCTCTAGCCCATTGTTTAGGGTTGTGCGTTGTCGTTTGATCGCGGGTATGTATATATTGATGTGCTCAGAGAAAGGTACATAAATTTTAGAACGTAGTGACTTCAGAGATACAAATTATTATGTGAAATAAATGTGTTAAATAAATAAATAGAGAATATATAAAAATAAACAAATATAAGATATAATATATAAGAAATTAAGAGTGTATAAAAGATGTATCCTCTGTATATCTATATTATGACAGGAACAAAAATTAGCTGAATTTAAGGACCAACACATCAGTAAAATTGTCTCATTAAAATTCAAGGGCGAAGCCAAATGTTATTAATAATTGACCAATGTAGGCTGCTATTAATGCCAAGAGCACATCGGCCGGAGCATTGTTCCGGCCAATAGCAGGAATAGGGACTGAGTGTCATACTCTTTTCAATTATGTACTCTTGTTATGTACAGCACAAGTTCAGCATCGCACTTTTCAGAAAAATGAAAATGTTGGTATCGGAAACTGCCAAAAAAATTTTCTAAAAACTGAGAGTTTTTCTTTAACACTTGGACGTTTTAGACACCCAGAATGCGTTTTGTTTGAAGCTGTAAAGCAACTGACGTGAATCTCAAGGGTAAGTTTAGCCATTATATTAGCCCTGGTCATCGTCTGAGCATACAACTTTACTTTTATTTTACCAGTGGATA
>JASANF010010052.1:0-81602 GCA_030248245.1 Trissonchulus sp. WLG1_4 | reverse complement strand
TAGTAAAATACTTTAAACAGACAAAAAGACTAAAAATAGATTTTGCAGAAACATTCTTGAATTATTAGTGAAATAGTCATAGCGTGAACATAGCATCTAAAGCGTCTTTATTCGACCTACTACACAGCAATTTAAGGTGGATAATAATATTTTAACTATACTAATTATTTTCAATTATTTTCAGTCCTACTGATAATTAGCTCAAGCTCATTCATTTTTGGTAATACCATCATTCCCTGAATTCCCGTTTTCTGGGCAACGGAAGTCGCACTAATCAAGTTTTGACCATTTCTTTCGCCAGCTTCAAATTGAGCAATAACAGCAGGCAGCAATCCTTCACCAAAGACTGTTGCTTTGCTGAACAAAGATGCTGAAAACG
Organism: Trissonchulus sp. WLG1_4; assembly: GCA_030248245.1. Classification (NCBI taxonomy): domain Eukaryota; kingdom Metazoa; phylum Nematoda; class Enoplea; order Enoplida; family Ironidae; genus Trissonchulus; species Trissonchulus sp. WLG1_4. The sequence goes on along the minus strand of JASANF010010052.1, from coordinate 81,223 downwards.
AACATGATCGCACCCACATTTTCATCATTTTTAGCTTAGCATAAACTAGTCTTTAAAGATGTTGACATTAACGCTGATAATGATTGCATGTTGGACGTCTGACGTACACAACGACCAACATCACCTACAAATAGGTTCAGTGTAATGTAGAAATGAGGTCTAAAATTGTCTCAAAAGATAGCAACTGCACCAGCAACGTTGAATCTGTGCTAAATTAACAAAAGCACTTTACATTGATACATTTACATTATCCAAGCCTCAGCTTTATAGGCAGGTGTTTTTTCATTCAAGCTGTGCCACGTCTACTTTTTCCAAGAAATTTACCCTTAAAACAGAGTTCAAAGTAAACAGAGAAACTACAGCAACTACTAAAACAGACACACTACAGAAATAGCTTACGTGACACCAACAGTTCCAGCTCAGCATTTTGTTTGTCCGTGGTAAAGGAGCCAAGAATAGCTGCCAGATCTTCAGCAGTCTTCAGCCAAGCCAAATTGGCACTATCCAAGGCAACAGTCAATGGCCCGGCGTTCAGCTAAAAATATGATTTTTAAAACCTAGGGCCTATTCCTTTACGGGATTAAACGGACTGGAGTTATTTTTTAGTCCGAGGTTTTGGGTAGGTACTCTATGCCTGAGCGATGGCGTAAATTTTTACAAATTCTCAAATTTGAGCACCAACTCAAAAAACGGTGCGTCCTAGACCCCTTAATCGCATTATGTTTTGTTCACCATTTATTTCTCTATCGAACGGTGGTTTTTCGATCTCTCTACGACGCACGTAGCTCGAGCAATGGCCAAAAAACTAGAGGGTGTCAGAGTCAGGCTGCCTAGACAGGAAAAGTCCCCGGCATGAAAGGGTTAATATTATGTGCTATACACTATCCTCGCAGGTCATGAACACTAGAAATTCACCTACGGCCGATTCAAACACATTACAGCATTTCACCTAGCAGTTAGGAAATAATGAAACAAATAGTTGCACCACCGACACAGCTCTAAATTATGAGTAGATCGTTGGTAGCCAGTGCCCCCATCATCGCAATCTGATCACCACTCACTTTAAGACAACCCTTTCATTTACGCATATCCGCTTATCGTGAAAAACTCACAGCTCCAGTGGGGAAAGCCCCTGAGTTGAGCATGACGATTTGTTCGCTGACTTCCTGTGCCACACGAAGCTGGGCCTCCTTGGTGCTGGCGCCCAGGTGAGGGGTTACAACCACTTTCGAGTGCTCAATCAGTTTGGTGTTGGTCGGTGGTTCCTGTAGAAAAATTAGTAATACTTCAAACAGAACAAACTTATTTTTCGATGTAATTTTTACATTTTTTTTCAAAATGTTAGAATGACCATGACGACATGTATGGCACACTTTCCACAATCTGGAACAACCAATATTAAATGTCGCTCACCATTGTGGGCTACACAAAATGTCACAACAACGAGCAATACAGAAGCGTATAGTACATACGTCCACAAAGACATCTAGTGCTGCTCCTCCGCATTGACCATTTTCCAGTGCTTTCAGCAAATCATCTTCGGAAACGATTCCACCGCGGGCGACGTTGATAATATAAACCCCCTTTTTACACTTTCCGAATACCTCTGCGTTGATCAAACCTAAAAGAGAATAGTAATGTGTATTACATAGTCACGAAAAAAGAACTAAAATGTCGAAAACGCTTCAATCTCTCACTGCATTGGGCAACAGACTTGACCCGATTCATCAATCAAAAGTTGGCAAATTAAAAACTTCAACCACTCGAAATAAGTCAGCAGCATCATGAATGGCACATTTTATCACCTTCGGTTTGTTTTATCAATGGCACATGTACGGTGATGTAGTCAGCCCGCGGCCAAAGATTTTCCAAAGCCAACCATTCGATGTTGAATTTGGCACTATCTTCGGCGGACACCAGAGGATCATAACCAATTGTCTAAAAAACCTTTTTTGTGAAAACTAGCTTAAAGCTCAAATGAATGCACAATTCATGAATAGACATCATCTTAATTTACGGTACATAGTAAAGTTATAGAAACTAAAATCAGAAAGAATTTTGTCATAATATACACAGTTGTTTATTCGCTGAGGACTGACGTGGTATGAAGATAATTTTGCTCTTTAATTAGTTAATAGTTTTAGAGAAAAAGTACGCAAACTGTCACGAACCTCCATCCCAAAAGCTCGCATCCGAGAGGCAACTTCACGGCCAATACGACCGAGTCCCACGATGGCCAAAGTTTTTCCATAAAGCTCCGTTCCCATCAAAGAGCTGCGTTCCCACTTGCCTGCTTTCAAGCTCGAGCATCCCTGACATACTGGCCTGAAAATACAAGGGACGAATGCATAGCTCAGCGTCATCAAATCAGACTCAATCTCATTTTTTGTGGGTTGTGGCATGTGAGGCAGAATTGAAAATTCACGATTGGATTTCTCCAACGCTACTTTCCTTCCAGGGCCCGGTTTCATAAAAGATCAGTTGCGATTTATTAGTAACACTGATATAAGCTAGAAAATAAGTTATAACTTTGCGTTCACTTAATGTTTCTGTTGGAAATTTGTACAACGTATTGCCAATAGGTTAAGTAATGTGTTTGTAAATTTTTGTTACATTTGCTTGATGCAGACAAAAGTCTAGCTAAGTCAAAGTCATTCATTAGTTCCAAACATTAGTAAATATTAGTGGTTTTAAAAAATTCACTAATATTAGCAACTAATGAATGACTTCAAGTTAGCTATAGTTTTCACTGGATAACTTGACTATCATGAGATTTGAACCACACATGGTGTAACATATTGGCTACCGGTCATGAAAATTTCTAGCAGAAATATTGTGTAACGGCCAAGTTATACTCGACTTGCGATGTTGCGCCAGTGTTACTAATGAATCGCGAGTCATTGTTTATGAAACCGGGCCCAGGCAAGCAAGGGAAAATTATTTTTGTTTGTATACAAAACTCAGCAGTACTAACAAAAATATGCGCAAAACAAAAATGTTTTTCCGTCAGTGAAGAATGCCAACAACAAGACGACAACAACTACAATACATATATACGTTTACATTATGCTTACTCGTCAGGTGCATGCATACGGCGTACATCAGGTGAAGATTAAACAATGATAAATCGGCCATTTCACTACCTATGTAATCCCACTGAACCACCAAATTTTATCCGTCATCTGCTGATGATTACCTTGCTAGGTTCATTATCATAGCACACGTAAGCTCGGCTGCGCTTCGAGAGTTTCCGGCGGGCGTGCTAAATATAAAACAATAAACAAGTGAATACAGCCCTGTTATTTTTATATGTACATATACGTGATTAAATTAAAAAAAACGTATTAGCGGAACGGCCGGAAACAGGTTTGGCCCGGCCGGACCCAGAGGTAAACTTATTTGCCGCTGCCGGAACTAACATTAAATTAAAATTGATACTAATTGTTTCGTATATATATAAATTGAAGCTCTGTGGTCAAACATCCCTAGTGATTCAGCAGATAGCAATTCCATCAAACGAAAGTCGAGATAAGCGGGCAATTTAGCACGTAATTTGAAAATTTTTTTTACAAATGTTTGCCTACACAAACGACTTTTTAAAAAGTTGCAGTCACCTATTATCTGCGCAAAACCGTGATCAAAAGTAACAAAAGCCATATACAATTTTTCAGAAAATCGATTTGAAGATTTTGCCATATCAAAATTCAGGTCAAAAAAATAATTTCAACAAAACTACATGTTATGTATATCAAACGAAAGCTAATTCACTGCTGAACAACCTACCTTTCTTCAAGAACAAAGACCTGAAAACGTGACTGAAACCTTTCACTGCCCAAAGTCAGTTATTCGGAGCGCCACCTTAAACGGTTTCCGCAACCGTTCCTTCTGGACCCAATAAAATCCGTTTTACCTTTCAGTTAATTTTTTTAGACAATTAGCATGAACCACAAAGAGTTTTGTTCGTGTAAAACTGTTTTGTACTAAATAGTTGACAGGTGATGTTCGCTTCAGGACCACGTAGCCAATTTCCCACGGAGATTTGTGTGAATTTTTAGGAAATCTTTTTAGTAGCACTTTTTGACCTTCAACAAACACTATGTCCTTGGTGTGTACATCATAATACTTTTGGGCAGCTTGAATATTTGCATGTGCTTTAATATTCATTTCATGCAATCCTTGGCACAGATGATTGTAATAATGTGAGTCGACCATCTTTCGCTTTTCCAGCGTCTCCGGCAAGTTAGGTAAACGTGGGGTTCTACCGTACACTAGTTCAAATGGAGAAAATTTTGTTGAAGACTGTATTGACGTCCTGAATGCAAATGCCACGTATGGCAAATATAAATCCCATTCAGTCCTTTTAGAGTTAGCGTAAGATGCTAACATTATCTTCAGAGATCGATTAAAACGCTCAACTAAACCATCTGTCTGGGGATGGTAAGCTGTCGCCTGTACTTTTTTGCAGTACAGCAGCTGTGCAACTTCCCTCGGCAGCTTAGACGTAAAACATTTTCCTTGGTTTGACAACAAAACTCGCGGGCAACCGTGCCTGGCTACAACTTCTTCTACCAAAATGCGTGCGATCACATCCGTGTCTACAGTTTTCACCGGAAAAATCTCAGGCCATTTGGTAAAATAATCCACAAAAACTAAAATATAGCGGTTACCGCGTCTTGTTTTTTGCATGGGACCAATCAAATCAACACCCAAACGCTCAAAAGGTAAACCTGCTGGAATGGACACTAGTGGGGCCTTTCCACGCGCTACAGGTTCCTTAAGTTGCTGACAAACTAAACAGGATTTACACCATGACAAAACATCTTGTTTTAACGATTTCCAATAAAACCGCTTCATCAAACGCCCCAACGTTTTTTGGGTACCTAAATGACCTGCGAACTTGTCATCATGGCTAGCAGCCAAAACGGACCGTTGTAATATTTCTGGAATAACAACACGATAATATTTCCACGACGTGTCTTTTTACACAGAAGCCCTTGTTGCATACAAAAAGTACCCACACGTATTTTATTCGGAGGTCCAAACACACGTTCACCTGTCAATCCCGAAAGCATGCTTACTATACCTTTGCAAAATTTATCCGCTTTCTGCGTCCGCTGCAGTTCAGTGTGCGATATACCAGAAGGAATGTCTAAATCAATTGTACAAACATCAGCTAGGCCGCAAGCTGCCAAAACTTCATCATTACCAAAAGAAAGTGGTGCGCGTGAGAGGGCGTCTGCGTTACCGTTTTGAGACCCAGGCCTATACTGTATGTCCATGTACCCGCCATATTGCTGTAATTCTGCTGACCAACGCTGCAAACGCAGAGAGGGACTTTTGAGACTGTGAAGATACTTTAGTGGGTAATGGTCAGTGTACACAGTAAAACTAGAGCCATATATGTAAGGACGAAACTTACGTAGCGCTCAGACAACCGCTAACGCTTCCAGTTCTATAGTTGAGTATTTTCGTTCGGCTTCAGTCAATGCTTTGCTTATAAAACTGACAGAACGCTCTACACCATCAATTTTTTGTGACAAAATACCACCAAGGCCTTTATTGCTGGCGTCAGTATAGATTTGAAACAGTACAGTAAAATCAGGTAAATGAAGTACAGAATTTTTACACAAAATTGATTTAAATGTTTCAAATGCTTGTTTGCAATTACTATCCCAGTTGAACGGAACATGCTTTCGAAGCAACAAATACAGAGGAGCCGCGATACATGCTAGTTTAGGAATAAATTTTCGATAATACGAGACAAGTCCTAAAACACTTTGGACTTCACCGACATCTTTTGGTTGAGGAAAAGCATCCACAGCCTTTAATTTTTCAGGATCAGGCTGGACACCTTGGTCACTTATTACATGCCCGAGGTAGTGAACTTTCGTTTGGGCAAAGGTGCACTTGCGGCCTTTTAATTTTAAATTTGCCCACTTCAAACGGTCAAAAATTTTCTGCAAATGCCCTAAGTGCTGCTCAAATGTGCGAGAATAAATTATAATATCATCAATGTAGACTAAACAAAAATCCCAAAGATAGCCTTCCAGAACTTGAGTCATTAAACGTTGAAAAGTGGCCGGGGCATTAGTGAGACCAAATGGTATCACTTTAAACTCATACAGACCATCCCGTGTTGTAAATGCCGTTTTTTCTTGATCCTCAGGAGCCATAGCTATTTGCCAATATCCGCTGCTTAGATCCATAGTAGAAAAGAATTTAGAACCCCCCATCGCATCCAAACTTTCGTCGATTCTCGGAATTGGATAGGTGTCTTTTCTGGTAAGTGCATTGATTTTACGGAAATCTATACAAAATCTATCCGAACCATCTTTTTTCTTCACAACAACAACAGGCGATGCCCACGGACTATTAGACTTAGTAATGATACCTTGCTGCAACATATTTCCGATATGTTTTTTCACAATTTCCTGTTGAGCGTGACCCATACGATAATATTTTTGTTTGATAGGCTGACTATTTGAACATCAATTTTGTGCTGAACTAGGCTAGTTCGACCTAAATCCGAATCTCCAGCAGAAAAAACACAATTGTACGTAGACAAAATTCTAGTCAAACTGTCATATTGATCGGAATTTAAAACTTTTTGAGATTCAGACAGATCAACACCAATAGGCAATTTGCCCACTCTATCCTGAACAATTCCAGATAAAGGTGAAAGTGCATCAGAAGGACTAAGTGTCACATTGTTGCAGAGTTCAACATGAAAAACAGAACATGTAGATTTTTCAATCGTGCCCAAAACAACACCTTTTTTGAGCTTCACAGCGCTAGCCGAGTTATTGAGTAACCATATAGGTATTTTTCTAAAAGTCGGTTTCACAACTGCTGGCAAAATTTCAATGTTAGTCGCCACCAAGCACTGTGAAGGTTCAAAAAAAGCTTGTTGTCTCTTGAAGTCTGGATGAACCGATCCCCGCACTATTGTTTCAGTAAAAGGCGAAATAGTAACAGAATTTTTTAAAGTTGCACATCCCACTGCAATTTTTGAGCCCCTCACTTTATCAGTTGGTTCAGGTGTAGCAATGTTTATGTTAACGGGTGATTCTTGAACCTCACTTTTAAAGGGTGCTAAAGTAACGGAATTTATAAAAATATTTAGCTGCATTTTCTGACTGCGGAGAAAATTCATTCCTAGAACACATGAGTGTGCACATTTATCTACAATTACAAAAGTAACATCATAACATTTTCCTTGAAATATCACACTGACTGTGCTTATTCCTACAACACTTAGCGGCGTACCAGAAATTCCAACAGGATAGCAACAAGCGAGTTGCAACACAGGCTGGAGAGTGATAGAGCGAAAAAAATCATGGGAAAGTAAGCTTATAGCAGCCCTAGTGTCAACTAGTGCGTTAACATACATATTTACCAGAAACAGAAGAAGAAACAAAACATAAATCGCCCCTAACGTTTTCACTGGTAACAACACTAGACAGAAAACAACAAAAATCACACCCTTTGCCGCAAGTTTCAAATTTATCCAAAATAGGAGAAGCATACTTTAATTCTGACCTTCGCTGCCGTTCACTTCTCCCTCGGGCAGCGGGAACCAGTTTTCCGACACATAATTAACATTGCTACTGACACGACCACGACCTCTAGAGCCGCAGCTGCGATCATTAAAGGTGTTACGTTGGGGCTCAGGACAAGCGTTAGAATAGTGATTTGGACTACGACAGTTATAACAGACCCCTCGTGGTTGTGACTGCGAACCGCGGCCACGACTAGCCATAAGCTGAGAAACTTTTGCATCCAATGCCGCCACTTGACGACTCAGACGCTCCACGTCAGTTTTTGGGTTACTAGTACTGGTGGCATGACAGACATTTGGGGAATTTTTTGGAGCAGTTGATGACACTAAATTTGAATTGCTAGTGCCGACGGCGCCAGCTATAGTAGCTAACGAACTAACAATGCGATCGTTTTGCGCAATAATAGTTTCAAACTTTGACTGCATAGCTCCCAAATTTTCATTTTCAGAAGGAAATGACCTACTGACATATTCTTGTCGTTTTGCCGCATCCACAGCTGCGTCTAGTGTGTCGAAATCATCACGTCTGAGCAGTGCTTTTGCAATCGACGGACGTGTTTGATAAAGAAAGTGATTTTTCACAACATCTTTCAATTGCTCGTAAGACTTTCCTGGTTCTGCTCTGCGCGCAAACGACAACAATACATCTTTGAAATCGTCAACACTTTCTGTTTCCAATTGTTTCCGTTCTCGCAATTTGTTCCAATATATGGCCTTATCGCCAACAGAAGTCAGTTTTTGAATTAACAGAGCTTTTAAATTACTATAGTTCAAACCTTTTGGACAAACCGTTCAAAGACAAAAAATCGTACGTAGCTGATGCACGACCGCCTAGCAAGCGAAGCAGCATACTTTTTTCGCCATCTGGTTCTCAGCCCAACCATAAGATGTAGCAATGCGCTCAAAATTTTGAAAATATTCGTACAAATCCTGAGAATCAAACCCTGTCAGCTTATCTAAATTGTTAGAAGCTAAACACAATAAAGCTATTTGATTATTGTCAACTTGGGGCTCCAACGGAGCGTGCAAACCCTGATTTTGGCTGTTAGAACGTTGGCGATGGCGTGACATTTTATCGTCTACTTAATTCAATAGAAACAATTCCTAAAGCAGAATATGGACGTACAAAACAAGAATGCTTACGCATACATACTTACAGCATAATTATCAGAAAAACAGTGTGTTCAGTAGTATTTGACGTCTATACAGTACCTCAGCCTGTCTGTTCATTCGAATTAAGACTCCGATTGAACTCTCTATGGCTATATTGCCGGCCTACACCTGTTCAGAGGGTTACGGCAATATCGCTGGCCTAAGCAGTCTTCGTCTGAACATAGACCGCTACATTGTTGAACACAGAGCTCTTAATGACTGTACCTAGGCCCAGACATGTTCAGACAGCTATGTTGCTGAATAAGGAGATCTTTATATGACTATATATATATAGGGCCTACAGAGCTCTTCAGACTAGTATACACCTGGTTCATACACGCAAATAAATTTAAATAAAAGACAAATCGATCTAGGTTCAAACTTGAAGGTTATGTCTGTTTTTTGTTCGAAACTATTCATGGGTATATACATTTATTTGCTTGTTTGAAACTGCTTATCAACCTAGTGAACTTAAACTAAAATTAAAAATTACACACTGGTATTCACAAACATGAGTCGATTCATAATTCAGCCGTATGCCTGTTTATCCAGCAAAATTACTAAATATTAACGTCACTATTTGTCTATTGATAATAGTATAGCGATATTATTCAGTATTTTTGCAGGGTGAACGTGCATACGGCTGAATACGGACGGACATACGAAATATGAATTGACTCCATGGACTAAATATTATATAAAGAAATAATCAGAATGTTCTTTTTGTAAGAGCCTGACAAGAGTTTGTGAAAACCATTCGTGGGACACAAAAAATAAAAGTGTTGATTTACTGTTGGAAAACAATTTTGAAACAATTTGGAAACAATTTATATACAATTTAAAATCAGAAAACAATTTACAATTTAAAAACAATGAGGAAACAATTCAAATTTAAAAATTTTCAAATTTAAAACGATTAAAATTTAAACATTTGTCAGTCGTGTCAGGGTTTAAAAAACTTCGAAAAAATTGTTAGGCAAAATTTTCCAATATTCAAATAAATGCGCCCCCCCCCCCCATCATCAACACTAACAATTAAGATTAAATGGGACAAAGTAAAAACCCTGTTCATAATTTTTTCTTGATGTCATAGGGACAGGAACAAGGACAAATTTGGAGACTGCTACTGTAAAAATTATACACGATTGTTGATTTTTACATGCAAAAAAGTTACAGAACGTTATTGCCGTTTTGCATAACCATGGTCTCAAATTTTGTTCAATCAAAGAAAAAGTATGAACAGGATTTATAAATGATTAACGATAATTAAGATTAAACATATGATAAAAAAATTAAAGCAATACTGGAATCAACATATGCCAGACTAAAATCACCAGAAATATTTATAAAATTTTCGAAAATTCTCACAAAAACAAGAAGTCTTTTTAAGAAACAGTCTTTTTCATAGTTAAAAGTCAGTTTTTCCAAAACAAGAAAGTAAAAAGCGTGATAGTGATGTAATTCAAAACCTCGGAATGGTGTCAAAAATGGTGTCGAGTAATTGGAATAGTGGACTAGGGCTATACGACTATACAACTGTACAACTGAGCATGGGGGTCGTTACAAGAAATTACAAGTATTACAATAGTAACAATTGTAATAGAAAATTTCTAGTGATTCGTTATCAACTAATATAGTGAATTTGTAAAACATTACGGATTGGTCTACAATTGTTACAATAGTAAGATTTGTAATTTTCTGTCACTACCCCTCTGATTGAAACAGCCCACCCTGTTCAGACTAAAAATTGTAGCCATTCGTAATTTTAGCTTTATGACAAGTCTGTGACACAACTAAGATGTTCAATGATCTATATATATATGTATATCTTATCGTTACTATATCTTAGTTTTGCCACAGACTGGTCATAAAGCTAGAAGTACGAACTGATTAACATGAATCAAAAACATATTAAAACAAATTAACAGATACAACATTAATGAGAAAAGTATGTTAAACAATTAAATTTTTTCCAATTAACTTTCACAAAAAACACAACAAATAATCCAAAAATTTCTCAAATTATCTCAAAAAGAACTATTAGTGTCTTAAAATTGGCTATTGAAAACAATTATAACTATTTAAAACCCCACAAAATAGGTGTTATGAATTCGTACTTTTAGCTTTATGACCAGTCTGTGACAAAACTAAGATGTTCAATGATCTATATATGTGTATATCTTATCGTGACTATATCTTAGTCTTGCCACAGACTGGGTATAAAGCTAGAAATGCTAATTCATTTTCGAAGTTTACATGAATGATAATATAATTTAAAACAAACAAATACAAAATACAGCATTAGAGAGTAAGTATGTTAAAATTTTAGTTTACATTTTGAAAAATTCTAACACACTAAAAAGTTAGAGAACTAATATTTTTAATATTTGCTCTGGTTGTCATTTTGGTTAGGTGATGTGCTTGTGATATTTTAGAGTGACTAAAAATAATCTAAGACTTATAGTAAACCTGGTCAACTGCTCAGTAAGCCTGCTCAACTGCTTGTTAACTAAGTCACTATAGTTTTCGCCGAATCAGCAAAAAAACTAAAAAGCGAAAATTTTTAAACTGACACAAAACTGGCACCAAATTCAAGGGGGGTGGGGATACATTACAGGACCACGGGTTCCTGGAAGCGGCTGGAGGGGCTCTCACATTCGTCTCTAAACGTGAAAAAAGTGTTAAAGCAAAATTAACAACACAAGTTTTGTATTGTATAAAAGATGATAAGCATTGAGGTCAGTGTCTCATTAACTCTCTCTCTGTCTCTCTCTCCCTTGGGGTGCCCTTGAGGTGTCACACGTGGGGAATCCCCACGTTTTCCCTTCGTGTGAAACAGGCTTTACGATTACGATAACATCAAAGTCCAATTTACGTAACTTGTTCAACTACTTGCATGTGTGTGTGTCGATTCAAAATTGACATTGACCTGTTTTATAGCACAAGCAGGTTGAACAGTGTCTCATTTTTTCAAACTGAGGCATCATTCTATACTCAAATTGAAGAGACTCAAACTCAAGACTTGTTGCGCTATGGCACAACAAAAAACTCCACTAAAAATTTTCAATGCTTAAATTTTTGAAAAAAATTTCGGGGAATCTCATAAGTTGTACTCTGATAAACAGGCTCATAACCGTCGTACTCGTTTTCGTACCAACGAGGTACGTTATCATACATGGATTGGGTAGGCGTGCTTAGGGGTGGCGCGGCGTGCGGTGACGGAGTCGTAGACGGAGTCGCAACGGCCTCGAAATCGCGACGACGAGGGAGCTGCAGCATTTCCACCGACGGGGGGGGATCGGGCTGACTCTCGCTGCGCCGACCAAGAAATCTATAAACTTTTAAAATGTGGCGTGGCGAAGGCCATGGTGCAAGTCAGGGAGCAAGTCAGGAAGAATGCTGGAAGCACGCTAGTTTTTTTGATAAATTGCGATGCGCCGCGACTTGCTCTCTGTCTTGCTTCCTGACTTGCGCCATGGCGACCTCCCAGACTTCCACGGCGTGCCATGGAGTAAAATGCTCCTTTGTGTGAAATGGAATTTTTTTCATATCTGTTACTATCATATATCCGTTCAGCGGGACTAATTCACAAAAAATGACATCAGATAGATTTTCCCGAAATCGATTTTAATTTTAAACGTACTAAGAGAAAGTTTCATAAATAAAAATACAAAATTAATATTTCAAACAAAAAAGAAAAAACTTAAATATACTTCCAAATCAAGAAGACCGAAAAGGAAACCAGGATCGCTCCCAAAATGCAAGCGAGGATAACAAAGCCAACACTAGAAAAAAATCAAAATAGGAGCAAAATGCTACCATGGGAAAGACAAGTCGGTGAGTAGTATAGTTGTTTTGATGTGAAGACTATATCAAGTCAAAACTAGTTTTGATGCAGGGTTTTTTGATGCCATATCAAATGTGCTGTATCGAAGGAAAAAATAACAAACACCTCACATCAAATCAAATCAAAGTACTTTATCAGTTATTAAATCAAAACTGCATCAAAACTAAAGAATTCTTGCTCATCAAACTAAATTTTTAAAACTGATGAGCTCGCCTAATTCTAAATCAATTGGTTTTTAGAACTAAAGCATCAAAAATCAAACAATTTTTCATCAAAAACAACCCTAGCGGTTAAACAAGCCAAAATTATTCCGAAAATAAAATTATAATAAAGATTCCATCACCAAGTATACTAATCTGGTATTCTAGACAATAAATGAAGAAAAAAGTTTAACGTACAAAAAGCCACTCGTGGTCACTCCTGTAGTCGCAGGCACTGGCACGGCTGATGTCAGAGAGCTAAAATTTAAAAGCACTCATGGTAGGGAGAACACCCTACCATGAGTACTTTTAAATTTTAGTTTAGCTTGAGAGTACAACATAACAATATATAAAAAATTTTTAAGTAAAATTTCGTGTAAGCAATCTTGAAAACGATTGTCAGTGTACTCAAGCTAAAGAGCATATTCTTTAGATACAACAAAATAAACACAAATTCTCAAATTCTTAAATCATGACAACTTATTTTTCAAGTTTGACGCTGCACCTCAAAACATAACTGCATTTAACGTCTAAATAACTCATTTAATTAAAGATTTTCTGTATTAGCTTTGTCTACCTGCATACGTATTTTATCTATTTTCTAAAAAATTTGAATTAGTCGTTGCGCTGACTTAAAAATCACTATTATGGTCAACTCAAGAACACACCTTGGCGTGCCTGATTGATGAGATGATGGACGAGATGGACGAAAAGAAAATGAAGAAAACGAAGTGTTAGAAGATTTAGTATAAACGGAAGTAAAAGCAGAAGTTGGAGAAACAGAAGAAAAATCAGTAGTAGTAGCATTACTAGAAAAAAAAGGAAAGTTAGATAAGAGTCTTTTCATCCATGTAATTGTGGCTGTATCCACTTTTGCGTTATAGCTTAAAATACACATAGAATAATGTTAATGTACGGTAAATATTACTGCTATTCACAAACGTCTCCTTCACTAATCTTGCAAAGTAAAAGCATTTATACCATATCACTATAATGGTATTAGTTTAAACTAGTTCTCATGAAAACTATACCATATTTTTCTGTAACAAGGCGTGCATTATTCCACATGCTTGCACAATTCATGTTATATTTCGTTTCGGACAACTAAAAACATTAATCATGCTTAACACCGAAACTCAAAATACCAACTCAACAAAACATAGGGTAATATACGACAACGTAAATCACAAAACAAAGATTTGGGGTAATTTACGACAAATGTAAATAATATACATTTGTTCACCCCAGAACAAGGCCAAGGACAAGGACAAGGACAAGAAGAGTAAGACTTGACATTTACCAGGCTTTAAGAATGCACGGAGCACCCACAAAGATCACTTCCAAGCCACAGCAATCAAAATCTAGCCTAGCCAAGCAGTAGTCAGTGGCCTGGTCCGTCAGGTACACCTGTTTGAGGCGTGGCAGATAATTAAAAAGATCGTGGCAGTTCACATCCAGGGGCGAGTCCAGAACATACAACGTCGGGCTAAGGCATGTTCCGTGCGGAATCGAATTTTTGTCCCGACAAATGACAGCAGTATCACTGCATTCACAGGTCTACAAAAAAATGTAATGTGTGAATATGTCAATGCGTGTGTAAACTTTTTGATTGATCAGTGATGTGCGTCCGTGCGTCCGTGTGTGTGTGTGTGCGAATTCAGAGAAGTCATAGTACCAGTCAGTAGTTAGCACCAGTTATTTTTTCTGATCACAACAAGCAGTGACTTAGACCATAAAAAAATAAAATAAACAACGAAAATTTAAGACCAGAAATCAGTCAGATCCAAAAAAACGACCGGCGCTATTGGTACCAACTAAATTAGGTGAAAGTTTAGTTTGTTAAATGACTAACCATCATGAGAACTATAAAAAATTAAGAGTCTGATAGAGAATATAATGAGTTTTAATCAAAAGGTAAACTATTATGATGGATTTAGACCAGCAAAAAATAGATACGGGGTGATGTAAACAATAAACAAGAGAGACATATAAGCGAAAATAATTTTCTGAAGAATCAGTGTTCCCGATCTACCTTCAAGTAATCTGTTTCTTGCTACGATTACTACTACTCCTACTACTACTACTACTACTCCTACTACTACTTCAATGGCCATTCCATACAATCCTGCTCGTGAGTTTTCAGTTTTCTACTACATAGAGCTAGTGTTGATATAGTCCATCATAAACGTTGCATGAATACTAACGCAAGTTTCCCTATTTATAACTATAGAACAGAGATCTTTCCAACTCTGGTCATTCCTGCCTCATACCTATTTGTAAAATACCTATTGTAAAATACTTACGAAAAGGTAATAGGAAAAATTTAAAACGAAATTTTAACTGACGTTGCGAAATAATATTAACGGTCTTTTTCTTGTCAGAGTTCTTCACACCTCCTTTAGTGTTCATTTTTGGTATTGATTACAGCAAACAAGTTGATTGAAATCGACTTGCAAGGCCTGACGGAGTCGCTAAAAGATGTCCTGTATTGGTATTTCGAGTTAGTCAAAGACCTCGCTGAAGGACAAGCAACGCAGACGTCACCTCCTTATCTACAATTCCCGCCTCAGTACCAACCCCTCATTCAGAACTACCTCAGATGGTAGGTTTACCATAAGTTTATAATTTTGTTGTCTAATTTGATAAAAACAAACAAGTACAAAATTTTTACCTATTTTTGCTTAGACGTATGTCTGTTTGATGACATGCTACTGCAAATGAAATTATGCTCCGAACAGATTGGCCTTAATAGTGCTACTTATCAATACACATTAACATACATTATCATACGTTTTATATTTTAAGGATGGAAGACAATGGAACCCTGGCCAACTTCAATTGGGACGACTACGAAGGTAAATGAAGAACGATGTGCTCTTGATAATTTAAAAAATAAACTTTCAACTCAGTGACAGTGCCAGTCACTTTTAAGTGAGAATTTTAAGTCAATGATGCTTCAAGCATTTGACTTTTTTTTAAATGCCTAAAGTTGTTTATTAAAGAATAAAAGATACATTTAAATTTCCGACACGTGCTATATCAGACTAGTTGTAACAGCGCAGATAATGACAAAACTATTTTTAGGAGAGGCCATGGATTGGGAAGAAATGGCCAGTCCTTCTCCAGCCCAGTCGGAAGAGAGCATGGCCACTACTTCGTCAGCATCTACCTCGAAAGAAGACGAAAAAACGGATATTTCGTCCGAAATGGACGGAAAATTTCAACATTTGCTGGACACGCTAGACGAAATATCGTCGTACGGTTTCGGTAGATACCCCCGAAGAAGCAACCGAAAAAATTACAGAAGCTTTTGCTAGAAACGCTTTACTGTTTTGTTTTGAGAATTACAATTGTGTTCGTGTAATGATTTTGTAGATTAAAAATCATTTTAATGTAGTCTTTCACGTTTAAAGGTACACATACTTTTCCACCAATTCTGCTGGACAGTAGATACTTGTGCAAAAAAACTATGATGCTAAAAATCCACTGTTACTTCATACCAGTTTGCTGCTAAGATAATAAGTCTTTCATTAGCCCAGCAGTCACATACCATCCATAAGGAGAGCTTGTACTAACTAACTAACGCAGAACCCTAAGAGTTTATATACTAAAATTTTTCCAGTAAAAAATTGTGTTGCGCGGGTCGTGACAGCTCAGACAGGTACTGTCAATAAAAGTTCTAAAAAATATCAAACAAAAACCGGACATTTCCGCTTTAAAGTTAAACAAAAAATCACGAGAAAGATAACATTAATCAACATTCGCTGACTATCCGGAAATTTCTAGTTAAAATTAGCAAATAAAAAACATTTAATTTCTGACTACTGAACTCAAAGTACGCTGGTTCGATCGTCAAATGGTACAGCGGCTCAAGCATAATGACAACTTGTCAACAAATACCGTTCTGTGCTAGGATAAAAGAAAAATAGTGCCATGCTATGCATAGACTCTATTTACTTTTCATCATACTATCTGACAAAATCACGAGGTATGAGAAATAAAAAATATTTTTTTCGACAAGCAAAAGAGTATAAAAGCTGAACCGATTTTCAGAAACCATCAAAGTTGAATTCTTCTACTTCTACTTAGACCAAAAGTGAACTGAAAAGCGAACGGGTAAGCTAATGAATTCTTATCAACGATTTTTGGTTTTATTTTTTACAGTTTTTGTCTTTTAATCGATTACTACCCATACAATAAATTTAAACTTTAGATGAAATTCAAAACACAAATAGCGTCTCAGAACCGAGAGGGATTCTACAGACTTCATGCGCAAGCTCCTAAGAAGAAAGCGCACGAATATTGCGTTGCAAAAACACAACTTGCAAGTGGAGCACTTTTCGTGCGAAAAGATAATAACAGCATTCCAAGAGAATTATATATAGTTTCTCAAATTTCAAAAGAACCCTGCATAGCTAATGTATGCGACTGGGGAATAGGTAAAGGATTATACTATGATCCTCGTCCATTTCTCTACATCTTCTACAGCTTGAATGGTCACGACAAACCGCTAAGTGAAACAATTAAGTCAATTTCGTTCACTGAATCAGACATACGACTAATTCTGGTCCAGTTGTATGGGACATTATGGAGATTGGTTACTATTTATAAACTTGCATATACAGGGATGTCAGCCGAAAACATTTTTTTCCGTCAAAGTGAAAAGCTGCCACTTTTAACAAGTTTTCAAAAAAGCTGTATAATAGCCAGCACGTCAGAAAATGAACAGGTGCCTACATCGATGGTTACTTGCATACCCCCTTCATTTGAAAAATCCCCGTCAGTTCCTATTGGTAAACTTTTTGTTTACCAATTGGGATACATAGGATACCTGCTTAGCACTGGACATGCACCGACAACGACGACGAATAACTATATAAACAACATAGAAATTAGCTACAGCACTCGAAGGTTTCTGAACGGATGTCTACGCGAAAAAAATCAAATCAAATTCAGTAAACTGAGAAAAACAGTTTGGTATCGTGACTCTGTATTACTGTATAATGACTATATACGTACGACGTATTGTTCAGTATTGTGAAAATTTGCTACAAAAACTATATGATATTTTTTCAAAACGAATTCAGTTTTTTTTGTTTTTTATACAAAAAATAAGGTACGTATAAAACGACGGGGCTACTGATTGTTACAAAATACAACTAAATTTACTGACGCATTGTTTGTACTTACAGCCATATGTCCGTTTAACCCATAAGTATACAAATTCGATTTCCCGCTCTACTAATAATAATTCTTAAATTTTACCGGTTAAACGGACATATGACTGTAAGGTAGAATCAACCACCCCTAGTATACTACGTAGTACATAGCATAGTACGACCTAGTATACATGTAGTGCGTACGACTGATTCATCAATTGAAGACTTATACACCAGTCTTCTGCGAGTTTTAAACCTCTCCCTAAATTCTTCGCCATGTGGCTCACCACCGCTGGTCAGCGCTTGAATGTCAACATATGCGGCGCCGCCCACCGGCGGAGCGACTTGACATATTTTAAGCATCACTATTAAAAATACTTTTTGAACTAGTCGGGTGGCTACAACGGGTTGCCGATAGTGGGTAGAGGACCCTCTATTCTAAGCAAAGGACCCCCTATTTTTTAGAGGACCCTCTGTTCGTGTTTAGGAGCTCAAATTACACCGGAAACATCAAAATCTCAATTTCGAAAATTTGACCCCTGAGGACCCCTGGACCCCCTAGGAGGGGTACCCTGAGGGGTCATAGAGGCTCCAGAGGGGTGTAAAGATGGACCTCAGATTTGTGTTCAGGGGCCAAAATTACTCCCAGAAACATCAAAATCTCAATTTCGAAAACCCCCCCTCCCCCCCCCCCGGGGGGGGGGGGGGGGGGGGGGGGGGGGTCCAGGTAGGTCCTAGCCAAAAATGGACCTCGAACTCGTGTTCAGGGGCCTAAATTACTCCCAGAAACATCAAAATCTCAATTTCGAAAATTTGACCCCCCCTAAGGACCCCCCTCATTTTTGAGGGTCACGTGACCCGGCCCCTCCGTGAGGTCACGGGTTCACCGAAGTGGGGGGGGGGCACAATCACTAAAGGCGGAGGGACCCTTCCACCAAAGTTTGGTCCATATCCATAAAATATTACCTCAGAAAAACGCTTATTAATAATAACAGACATTTCAGATACAAAAGGGTTGCCTTTGCTTCGCAACTGGTCGGCAACCCAATAAATTTCCTATCTATGCCGGCATAAAAATGCCGCCTACTGGTGCAACGCACATTTCAGAGCTAAAAATAGCACCAGGGGTTTCAGCAAATTTCGACACTATAGCTAACGAATATTACTTACACCCTGCACGGAGCGGACCCAGCCAAGCAGCATCAGGATGATGAATAGTCCCACCGACGCACTGGAGGTACTCTGCAAAAAAATTACTCATTGATAGTAAGCTAGTAGTAACTAGCAATTTTAAGAATTCAGTAAGTTAGAATCGTGTGAAACTCATTTCTCTACTGTACTTTTCAGGCCGCATTTAATGAAATTTTTGGTGAATCAAATACCGAAATAACGAAATCGATAGAACAATCTATTTCCGATACTATCAAAGAGCACCCCAATCACGTCCCCTTATTGACTCAGTTGAAAGAATCAGAAAGTTTTCGCCGAAAAAAAGATTTAATTGCACAGCAAGAGTATGTGCGCAACGCACAGTATGTTATAAGCTTGAATGATTCAAGCTTCGGTACTAGTTACTTGTGTAGTGGGTGCCTATTTGCAAAACCACGAAAAGAAAAGCTAATGCAATCAATGCACAACAAATCAAATCACACCAGGCAACATTTATATTGCGGTACATGTCAAGGCTACCATGTACCTCAAGTTATCAAACAACAAATGTCAGCGCTAAAACGATGGTGTTGTTCTCACAACTGTTTTATACCTGAGCTTACACCACATATATTTGTTTTGGAATCGAAATCAAAACATTGTTGCGCACATGGTGCGAACTCAGACTGTTCTCGAAACCACCCAAATATATGCTGTGATATGGCATGCTTTCATCTGACACTGTTGTCTGTGTGTTGCCAGCATGGTTTGCTGTGCAAATTTTATAAAAACATTTTTCAAATAGGATTATATTATTGATATAATATATAACATAACATGAAGACAAGCTTCCCAATAGTCAACATGAGTTTCCTCTAAATTGCAATAAAATTGAATCATTACATAATCAGTTTATGACAGGCTGCGATTGCACGACGCTAAAGATTTAGGACAAAACAAAACACTAGTTCTAACGAAACAACACTTAGGCAAATAGAAAAACACACACGCGGTACAATGAGAAAGAGATTCGGCAAGACAGCATTCAGGAAAATAAACTCGGCAATTCTACAGATAGAATACCCCATTGCTTTTATGATCGATTTCGAACTCAAGAGTCGCAAAGCAACTTTCCATGGATAACTCAACACAATTATTCAATATCTAGTGCAGGTTCAGCCACTGTGAAGGGTTACGCTGGTTCAAGTTCAATTATACAAGTTGTAAATCGATAGAAGATGAACTAGATTAATGAGCAGTCATTAATTAATTAATTAATTAATTAATTAATTAATTAATTAATTAATGGAAGACTAATGAGCAGGCTAATTGTACAGCGTCTAGAACAGCTCACTGCAAGGACGTACCCAGGGGATTGGGGGATTTTTTTCCAGTGAATTTTTAAACAAGGGTCCCCTTTGGTTTTTATTGGCAGCCGAAAAAAATTTCCGATACGTCTCCAATTGACCAAACTCAGCTTAAAAATAAATTCTCCAAATTTTTTCCTGCAACTTTGTGGCATACTGTTTCTTGTTATGTTTCATTAAAGCCTATGCATGTGCACACGAGTATATTATGCTGCATTTCCATGTTTAATACACTGTCTGATGTGACGTTACCACTTTTATTTTAATTTTCCTAACGGAAAAAATTTCTAATACGTCTCCAATTAGCCGAATTCGGCCTAAAAAATAAAAAATCTAGAAATTTTTCTGGTGGCTGCTGCCGCCCAGACACCCCGCAATCTTGTAGCTTAGTGGGCTTGCCTTTCTGATGCGAATTCAAGTGTTAAAATTGGTAAAACGTGCATTTTAACCCAATACAAAAAAAATCGAAGTCATATTTTCCTCCCGAAATTTTTTCTGGGAACGCCACTGGTACCGCATACCTAGATTTGAGAATAATGATTCTTAGATAATTCGCTTGATTTGAGTGAGTCAAATATTGATTGGACGACTTGGCGAAAAATGTACTGTTAACAAGCCCAATTTGCGGCAAAAGCATTCAGTAAGCATCAAGCATTTATTTTTAAGTACATTGACCAGAGGCCATCGTAAACCTGTTGGGCCAGCTACAGCATTAACTTACTTACTTGATTTATTTTCCATACAAAACATCTTCTTTAGCTATTTTAACAAAGTTTGTACAAAGTGCACAATGGATACTGGATCAAGACGTAAGATAAGTTATTGCTGCAATTAGTTAACAGCTAATCTACTTAGCGAATATTGCGTAAAATTTAAAAAAAGTTTTCTCCGGCTGGGCTCGATCCAGCAAACTTTTGGTTAAGAAACCAATGCACTAGTACTCTGCGCCACGGAGACCACAGAGCAAGATCGTTTAGGTGTCGTTGAATATTTTAGGTACGAGTATTTTAAAGCTGTGAACCTGGGCCAACC
Organism: Trissonchulus sp. WLG1_4; assembly: GCA_030248245.1. Classification (NCBI taxonomy): domain Eukaryota; kingdom Metazoa; phylum Nematoda; class Enoplea; order Enoplida; family Ironidae; genus Trissonchulus; species Trissonchulus sp. WLG1_4. The sequence continues at coordinate 59,759 of JASANF010010052.1, read as the reverse complement.
TTTTACAAAATTTTCAAGTCCTAAGTCCTAAATTTTACTATTTTGCAAATAAGGATTTATTTGCCGTGTTATATAACTGTTTTTGGATCTTAATTATTATATTTATTGTTATCAATATGCTTAGGATATTTTATATCCTATTAATTATATATGTACTTTTAGTGAAGTCTCGGGACTCTGTGATCTATGTGGTCGAGTGGTTAGTTTGCTAGATTCTCAACCATGAGGTCATAGGTTCGATTCTAAGTTGATCACTTTTTGGCAGCCTTTTGCATTTCGAATTCTTCTCAACAATAGCCCCGATATCAACACCACAGTGCAACTACAAGGCATTGTAATGTGACAGATGCACATCTAAGATAGAAAACGTGTAAAACACACTCCGCCCATAAACACTTTAACGCTAGAACAGTGTTAAAGATACCAGAATCAAAATTGTGTGGCCCAACAGGAAAAACTACCATAGTCAGAGTTGACAGCGAGAATACGCAGGGTACCCGCCCCGCGGGGGCTAGGGGCAACATCCCCCCGCAGGGCTGGGCAGGGCAGGACAGCGAAAATCTGCCGGCGTCCAACTCTGATACCCCGCCCCGCCCCCCCCCCCCCCCGCTATTATCTGAATTTACCCCCCCCCCCCCCGAGGCCGATTCATGTACAGCCGTAGGTACGTTCACTAGACAAAATCACGCCACCCTAACACTGTAGAACACCGGCCTGTACCGTGACTATGTCGTAGTATTGCCAGCTAAAACATTCATACAGCTGAAGGCTGCATTCACACTTAACAGCCGTTTGTCCGTTAACCTGAGAAAATTACGAAACGTAAAGACCAAGCAGCAATCTGATCTTATACACTATTAATGGGGGGATCATTGACGGAACGGACATACGGCTGTAAATTACTAAACGTAAAAATCACGCAGCAATTTGATCTTATACACTATTAATGGGGGATCCTTAACAGAACGGACATACGGCTGTAAGTATGAATGGACTACACGTACCTGAATATACTTGGCCCCACTAGCCACAGTCTGACAGGCGGCAGGCTGGAGGACTCGGGCGGGCACTGGGAGAGCACTCGCTGCAGGCTGGGGGACTCGGGCGGCAGGTTCGACTGGGAGAGCACTCGCGGCAGGCTGGGGGACTCGGGCGGCAGGTTCGACTGGGAGAGCACTCGCGGCAGGCTGGGGGACTCGGGTGGCAGGTTCGACTGGGAGAGCACTCGCGGCAGGCTGGGGGACTCGGGCGGCAGGTTCGACTGGGAGAGCACTCGCGGCAGGCTGGGGGACTCGGGCGGCAGGTTTGACTGGGAGAGCACTCGCGGCAGGCTGGGGGACTCGGGCGGCAGGTTTGACTGGGAGAGCACTCGCGGCGGGCTGGGGGACTCGGGCGGCAGGTTTGACTGGGAGAGCACTCACGGCAGGCTGGGGGACTCGGGCGGCAGGTTCGACTGGGAGAGCACTCGCGGCAGGCTGGGGGACTCGGGCGGCAGGTTCGACTGGGAGAGCACTCGCGGCAGGCTGGGGGACTCGGGCGGCAGGTTCGACTGGGAGAGCACTCGTGGAAGGCTGGGGGACTCGGGCGGCAGGTTCGGCAGGGAGAGCACTCGCGGCAGGCTGGAGGACTCGGGCGGGCACTGGGAGAGCACTCGCTGCAGGCTGGGGGACTCGGGCGGCAGGTTCGACTGGGAGGGCACTCGCGGCAGGCTGGGGGACTCGGGAGGCAGGTTCGGCAGGGAGAGCACTCGTGGTAGGCCTCCCTATTGCACGAAGACCACACAGTGCTCGTCCGTCGCACTGCTGCTCAGAAACGCCACCGTAAATTTCATCTGGAAAAAAGCAAAAAACAATTAACAGAAAGTATTTATGTAACAACCCCCAAAAATTTGGGGTATATATAGTCAGATGGGGGGTAGAAAAATACAAATTAGGAGTACAAGGTTTTTTTGCATTCCTAGGTTTAGGTTTTTAGTTTTAGTTCTAGGTTCCAGTTTTTCGCACAAATCAACAATACCTCGCTGGGCTGCTCTACAAAAACACATTAAACTTTTTCTTTGCATTACAAATTTTATATGAATCAAAACAAAAGTCTGACCGAAAAATTGCTGAATGTTGAAACAAAGCAAGTGACGTGCCTTATTTCGATTATTTCACGGTGGGGGTAATTCTAAAACGCACAATGGCGTAATTCTAAAACGCTCGGGGTGGGGATTCTAAAAATGCTAAGAGGGAGGACTACGCGTTTCTTTTCCCCTCACCATCCTCAATCGCTGATTGCTTCCATGCATTTATGGTATCACTTCACAATAGACGAAAGTAATGCAAAAGAAAGACACTAACCATTGGCAACTCGGGCAACGAGTGACAAGGACGGGGCTTGTTCCTCACAGCGTACTCGTTCTGGTTTCACCGTTGGAACTGAAAAAAATAGCCACAGTTGTCTTGATGTAATCACTAAATTATGCAGGCTAAGGTTGAGTGAAACACTATCACTTTCTTGCACTAAAATAGAATAGCTCGAGAATAGAATAACTCAGGAATAGAGGATCTCATTTAGCCCTAATGACGTGCTCATTAGATTTGTTTTTACTGTTTCCTCGATAATAAGTACTTATTAACTAATAACCATACATTGAAGCTAATTTTTTAATACTGTTAGATAGTGAACAGCACTCAAGAATAGCAAGAGAATAATAATAGCCCGAGAATAAGGTTGATGCAAACGGCCGTATTAAGTATATATGTACTCTCATGAGTGAGACACTGTTATATGTGTACATACAGTAGCGTACCCTGAGAACAATTTCCGGTGGGGAGTCCCCCCCCCCCTGCAACTCAGGGTGGTTTCAGACGGAAACCGCTCAGCCAATATAGGACAAACGATAGAGACAAAAACAAGGACGAGTATGAACCGGACATTACCGGGGGGGAGTGAAGGAGGCAGGTTGACCCTGACCGGGAGCAGACTGATAGGCTGTGGGGTGGTGGGGGGCGACCCGGACTCCGTCTCACCCTCGTCTTCCCCCATCGCTCGCTGGCTCAAATGGCTCACTTGCACTGTGCCTAAAAACACACATATATATACAATGTCTAAAAAAAATTCCATTCAGAGACATTTTACAGACTTTCAGAAGAAATTCAAATAAAGTTCAGTCTCTGAAATCTGGGTGAAATTCTCTGAAGTTTCTCCGAGTTTATCTGAAATTTATCAGAAATTCCTCTGAAAGTTTGTAAATTATAATAAAAACAAGTTTAACAAAATAAAAACTTTAACAGATCTGATGCTAAGAGGGCTGAGGGCGTAGCCCTCAGCCCTCTTAGCATGTCAAGGAAAAGGGAGCAGTGCGCGCGCGAACTCCCCCCCCCCCCCGTGGGGAACAAAATGCCCAAGAAAACCTGAAATAAACACCCTACCTACCCCGACTAAAACCAACCCCTGCCTACCCCGACCCTAGGAAAAATAACAAATGAAGGCTTTTGTAAAAATTCAAAAGCCTAAAAATTTGCAAAGTCAGCAAATTTTTAAGAGAAAGGGGGCTTAACAGCAAAAGTTAACGAAGTTCAGCGGAAAAATTGCAAAAATTGAAGCAAAATGAGGGCAGGATTTTTTCTGAAAAAAGAGCAGGGAATATAAAAATCTAAAAAGAAAACTTTTAACAACAATATAAACCCCTCCCCCCTCCACTTCCGCTGAAAATAAACTGATGTAACTGAAAAAAACGGCGTCAGCACGCCGGGAAAACCATTAAACAATGGGCGTCAAAACGCCGGGCCTCGCGCTGATAAAAGAAAGCCGATAAGCCGTACAGTAAGACGGCCCCTGTAAAAAATCCTCCGCGAAGCAGCCTGAGCAATCTTCGTAGGGCTCATGAATACTTTTTATTGTTATACAATTACGTTTGAAATTAACATAATTTTTTTTCACATTTAAATGTCTGCATTTATTGTTGCCAATGCACATATGTATTTTAGACTTGCAGAATGTATTTTCAGTTAATATTTTGAAAAAATTTGCATCGTTAGAATCTGTTCATGAAAACAAAACTAAGATAATAAAACTAATTAGAATATATTATTTTAAAGTTGTACAAGATTCCATAATTATATTAAGTGTAATAAAGTGTAATAAAATGATAGATATAACATGATTTAATATACTATTAGCATTCGTAATCACATTTGGTTCGATTTACATTTAGTATTCACGTTTCAAGTATGATACATAAAAAGCTACATTTTTAAGGAATGAATTGTTTTTAGTAAAGCTTTAGGTGATGCAAATAAACATGTAAATTCTTTTATTTAAAGTTTATAGCAAGAGACTGTTCACATTGGACTTCAAAAGGATTCTTTTTAAATTTTCCAATTTTAGAAATATGAATCCAAGAGGTATTGTGGCTATCAACTCCGTGGGCTGCCCCAACTACGGGGACATTCCTCTTGAAATGGCAGCCCTAATCACAAACAATCAGGACATTATTCACAGAGGCTTTTGGCGGGTGCGGGCGCCATTTTCTTTGCCCGATGCAGAGCCGCATCAGCGGCACGCAATCCACTACGCGATTGGCAGAAGTGCCACCCCATGGTCCGTCCTAGAAACTTATTCAACGAGTCTGCAGGTTCTAAGCACCATAGCCGTCAGAATGTTGGATGAGGGCGTCCAGCAGGTGGTGACGAAAGGCACCGCTCAGCGGTGCAGCCTGAAGAACATTTTCGAACTGTATGGCGTCGATATGGATGTGATTGACGCAAGTGAATGGGGTAAAATTTATACATTTGATTAACAAGATTTGTTTCATAATTGTTTGTAGTGAATATTGTAAATTATTAGCTTCCTCTGTATATTATTTTTAGTACATAGCTCAACCCACCGTATTGGGGCTTGCAGGCTAAAACCAAGGGAAGCTTTTTTCAATAAATTGAGACCTCAGAGATGTTTTAAGAAATTATATAAGTTTCAGGAAGTCATATAATTATAGGAATGCCTAAATTTGAAAATTGTGATCTGGCTCAAGTGGAAGTGTGCTCGGTGCACAGACTGGCACCCGCGACGGCGGCGGCTTTTTGCTCAAAGCAAAGAGTTCACCAAATTTTTGAATACATGTCTTGGCTCGAAGATTTGGTAATTTTATTGATTGATTACCAACTATTTACTTGTTTCGCGACTATTTTTTAATGGTTTTCTACCTCCCTATTTAAGTACTTACTTGACACTGAGTTAAGTTAGAGAAAGCTATTTTTTTAAAATTACGTGTGTACAAGTCTTGCTCCTAACTAAACGGTACAAATACAAAAATCTTTATGAATGTTTTTATTTTTCAGGCCGTGTAACAGGAAAAACCCCCTGAACATAAAATTGAATGAACAATGACCAAAACTGTACTTTTTTTTACTGTAAATATTGTGTAATGTACAGTGATTGCATTAATAAACAAGTATTTTAGTTTGTGTACAATTTGCGCCATAATAGTTTCTTTTTGCCATGTTTACTGGAAGTTTTTGCGTTATTTAGTTTATTCTTCTTCAGTTTAGCTGACTTGTCTTTGCCTGCTCCAAATAGTGAATGAGGAGTATTGATGCTATGAAGAAAACCGATAAATTCTGCCGCATCTGAGGGACGATTTTGACCCCCAAATGAAATAGGTGACACAATATATTTAATCAAGTCAACTAGATTAGAAAATTCTTTTTTTCCACCATTAGGTAAATTTACAATTGCATTGCCGGATTCTGAAACTTCTGCACGACCGTTTAACCATTTAAGTAGTAGTCGAGCTTTAGATCTCCATCCTTTTGGAATATATTCAAGCACCCAATCAAGGTTGTGATTTCCTGATGATTCAACCAAACCAGAAATCATGGCTTTCTTCTCATCTACATTTTTGGCGGTATTATTGAGTATGCTTATAATACTTTTTTCAAATGAATTGTATTTTTCAATTTGCGGTACTGATGAGTCAGGCAAAAGATAATATCTTTTATGAGTCATTTAGAAATAGTAATGCAATTTCTGACAGTAATTGTACTAGGCGACAGCTTTTCAGTAAAACAAGTCGCTTTGTTTCCAAAGGAACAGACTTTTTACTTAATTTTTTAATTTTAGCCTTAAATGGTTTTAGGGAAGAAATTTGCTGCAAAGAAAGTGCCAAGTCGTGATTATATAAAAAGTTGAAACAAATTTCCGAAATTTCTTTTAAAAACTGGTCGTCAGCTTCTTGCATCAATTCAGAAATTCGTGATTTTGGCGCTGAGCACAAAACTTTCAAAATTAGCAAGTTGTTTTGGTTGCGAGGCATAGCTTAGTTACAAATTTTGTTCTGAAACCTATTATATGCTGAGTTTACTTGTTTTGAGAAAGCTTAGAATTTGAGGGCATATATATTACTAATTGATTTTCGAACGGGAGAGAAGCTCTATACTGCAACTCCGTTGGGCAATTCGGCGTTAAATCGATCCAAAAATAACCAAAAACTCTTTCGTTGACAGCACACTGATACATTTCCATAAAAATTTTTGAATTTCCGGGCATAACTTGCGACGCTAAAGTAGAAATAGCCCGAAGATCTCGTCTGGATGTCATTAATATCATGTGATTAAATTGACGTGAAATAGTTGCAGATAGCTTTGACTGCAAAAAAAGACTCTGCCAGAGCATTATTACTGTGATATTATAATGATGAGAATATGCAGTTAGAAGTTTATAAATTGTAACATTATTGACACTGCTCAGTTGTAAATCATCAATTATTACAACACTAGCTTCATCTGATGACCAGTTTTTGCTATTTTCTAAAAAATTGTCAGGAATGCCTCGGATAAACTTTATTCCTGACACAGTTTCACGAAAAGTGTCATAAATAGGTTGCTCGACATCATATAAATATATGACGTTTCGAAAAGTTTTTCCGAAGCAACTAAGCTGATTCTGCATTAATTTAAGAGTTGTGAATGTTTTACCACTTCCAGAATTACCTACGATAGCAATTCGAGCAGGCGTTTCAAAATAATAACAACAATCTATTTGTTTTATTGTCGATTTGGACATATCAAATATACATTTGGTAGTATTATAAAAAAAAAGTAGAACTATATAAAAAAACATAGATGTTCTCAAGTCTTTTATAAAACAGTTGCTGGTTTAGGTCAAGATTAGTATTCTTCAAGAATTGGCGTTCTATTTGAGTCAAGCGTTAATAAAGAGTCAAACTCGCCAATTACGAAGCAAACATTATTTTCAGCCAATTCTTCGTCAAACCAAATTTTAAGCGACAACTTTCCATCGGTAATAGGCGATGCGTAATTACAGGAAGAACTCAAGTCCGGTGTTAAGTCACAAGTGATGATGAAGTATCCATCCTTATACATGGTAGATAAAATTCCCGTATCAGCATTGGCAAAATTTAAACCTCGCAGAAAAAAATAGTACGCTAACGTGAAATTGTGATCTGATAAATTAAGCGAAATACCGTCAGTCGTTAAAAGGGGTACGTCATCCTTATAAATCTGATATTTAGAGCACTGAAGAGACTGAAAATTCAATGGATTCTTGCTAATGTCAGGGGTCACAATAGCACTACTGCGAACAAAAAAAACATAAATACGTTTGGGTATTTTTCCTAAAAACACGGAATCGTAGTGAAACATTCTGGCACCTTTCTGCATTGTTTGACTCCGAACTATATGTCTTAAGAACGGAATATTAAAACCTTTACTGGCCAGTAATCTATTTTGAAGACCTAAAATTCCTTGCGTCGGTTCCAAAAAATTTGCAAATAAACGAGCCGATAATAATTTAATTATGTATTCCTTTCCGGGCTCGCCTATTAGGCATAAATTTGTGGATGTACGGTGGAACTTGAATGAAACATTTGTGTCTGTAGGTAAAGCTCTAATTGAGCTACATATATCAATAAAGGGTTTAACTACCAAATCGAGAGTGCGTGATTGCGCTATTAAGTTTTTTCTAGCTTTCAAGCCTTTATTTACTACAGGGTCAGGTAATGTAGGATCCCAGGAATCCATAGTTTCTGCGGTGTCCTCAGCCCATACACTGGTAGTTAAAAGTTGTTGCTTAGTAGCACTTCCGAAATTTAATAAACTGAGTATGTAGGCCTTGTAAAAGTAATACTGATCGTTTGGAGTGATTTTAGTTCCATTTATGAATATTTCCATTTCAGAAATTAATAAGTGGCCAAACATGTTGCAAATACTGACTTTTTCATCCTCCGCTAAATTACTGTTGTCTTTGTTTTTAACTTGCAGTGTGAGATACAAAAATAGTGAGGACAAATCTAAACATTTATCCGAAACTTTTTCTTGTCTAAACTCTAGGGCTGTCAGGTCACTTCGAGGCAGAGGCGTGACAAGAGAAACTTCTCTCAATTGACAGCCTTCTATATCTTTTTGAACAGGGAGTACTTGACTCCAAACAAAAGACTCTACGGAGCACGCAGGTCTCACAGAAATTTTGGAAAATTTTCTTGGTGGTTCAGCCATTTTAGAATTTTGTTTATTGAACAGAAGACAAATTACGCTTAAGAAAAATATATCATCATCAAAGCAGAAAGATATGTATATATTAAAAAATTCTGTACTAGACAAAAACTAGAAAACTTCTTGAGCATTTTTTGCTTTACGCCCTCGTCGACGACCACGGATAACTCTTCTTCTAGCAACACGCCGGGTTGCTCTTTTTCGGCCCAATTGTTTTTTCTTACGGCCAAACGTTCTTTTCTTTTGAAATAACCTTTTTGGTTTGGTTATTCTTTTTTTCCGTCGTTTAAACTTGCGTCTACGCGTACCAGAATTAACTCGCGCAGCACTCATTACGACAGGTATTACAGCATGCTTTACATTCCCGTCAATAGTTCGAAAATACGAAGATATTTGAGCCATTGTCTGTGATTCTTTGACTATAGTTTTAAACCATATTACATGTATATAATATATATATTTATAAGTTAGCGACTTCTCTTATTTTAGCCTAGGACGATTTAAAGTGTAGTTGAAGAATCACAGACTTATCAGATTCAAAAGTTACTGGATCACCAAGTTGATCACAAAGCTGAATAAAAATATCATCCCAAAAATCTACAGAAACTGATATATACTGCGGAAGAGTTGGCTCATAAATATTAACATTCTTATTAGTTATAGGAATAACCGACAATAATCGTTCTGTCGTACTGTTAATTAATTGTGGAGTAACGAAAGAGCAACGTAGAAAAATAGCAGACGAAAAGATTGTTACGTCCATTTCCCGAAAACCCTCAACAGCTGTATCAATATAATCCTGATTTATTCCTAAGACTTCAGTAAGTCGATATGAAATTTTGCGCAAACTTAATCCGTTTCTACATTCAATTTTTACAACAGAAGTTTTGGGGTTAAGTCCAATGCTAAAGTTATTTTTGTCACCATCATCAAATACGTTCATAATTGCTGTTAAAAATTTTTCATTACTCTCACAATAAAAGTCGGGAAAATTAACGCCGATCCATGTAGAAGTTTTTGGGGAAAAATACTCGAAATAAAACTTGTCATAAGTAATATTACACACGCGGGGTAAAATTGATTTAACTAAACTAACTTTAAAACTTTCATAAGCAAAATCATAGGAACGGACTAGTTCACAAATGAAATCACTATTTTGTTGAACACGTTGTGAAATCGTTAAAAAAAATCCATCATTGATGCAATAATTGTTGTTGAAATGGCTTTGTACTTAAAATTCTGTACTTCTTATAGAATAATGGCAACAGCTGGCAAACGCAAGGTTACTCAAGTAGCTGACGCAGTGTCCAAGACATCGTTGGAGACTGTGTGTGAAACTGCAGAATCAAATGACTATAGAGTCATTAGTATACCTGACAATCAACCACAAATTATTCCTGTGGCAATTCCCTCTAGTTACAGCCCCATTGATGAAACAAAATTGCTGTTTGCTCGATATTTGATGTCCCCTCGAGGTCAAACAATCGATATTCGTAGTTTTTACAGGGCTAGAGATAGCGTAACACGCAAACTTTGTGTCAATGAAGAAGGAAATTGTGTTCTAAAACCGTTAAAAGGCATCAACCTTACAATTGAACAAGCTTTGGCGACTGTCAAGGTACTTTCAGCCATGCTTAAAAAGCTGGGATATGACACAAATTAACTTTTTTTGCTAAAAAATGGTCTTTCCCATATAAAGTATAATCTGTATCACATATAAATGTACAACTGAAATCAAAATAAATTTTTTTAATAATGGCTCAAGTTTCTGAAAAATTAAGTAAACTTTGGTACACCCCCGAGTCATCTTCTGCCTTTAGCGGAGTCACATCATTGTATAAAGCCGCAAGAGCTCAAAACATAAATATAACAAAACGACAAGTAAACGAATGGCTAAAGTCACAGATCGTCTATTCTCGAACTCGGCATTCAAAGTACAAGTTCATTAGGGAGCCCATAGTCAGCACACTGGATGAAGTTTGGTGTGCAGATCTACTCGACATCGGAAATCTGAAACAGTGGAACAAAAACGTTACCTTTTTGCTAATTATAGTTGACGAATTTTCAAGATACACATGGACATATCCTCTAAAAACAAAAGAGTCCAAATTCATCATTGCGGGGTTTCAACATGTGTTTAATAGCTCAAAACGAAAATGCTCTAGTTTGTATACTGATCGAGGTTCTGAATTTGTGTCTAATTCTTTTAAAAAATTTATGGAAAATAATAATATCCATCAGTACTTTTCCACAGATGAAAATGTAAAAAGCTCAATCGCTGAAAGAACATTTCAGGAGCTGAAAAAAAGACTATATAAATTTTGTTTGTCAACAGACAATTTCAACTATTTGCCTCGTCTTGATCGCATTACTGACGAGCTTAATGCAAGAAAAATGAAAATTTTAAAAAATCTGTCGCCAAATGCAGTAACCCCCAAAAATCAGTCACAAATATACTTATTTCAGAAAAAAATACACAACAGGATTAGCCCGCAAAAGCAGAGACAAAGTTTCAAAACTGGTGACAACGTGAGAGTGCAGACCATTAAAGGAATTCATAGCAAAGGATACGAGCCAACTTTTTCGACAGAAATTTTCAAAGTTGCTAGTTGTAAAAGTGGTAAAAGAAACAGGTATAAGTTAGAAGATAACAACAAAAATGTTCTTTGGCCATCCTGGTACAGTCAAGAACTAATTTCAGTACCAAATCCATCTGAACAGCAATCGCAGTCTATTAAACCCATTCCGAAAAGACGTCGCATAATTTAAAATGCACGAATGTTCAGACTGTTCTGCAAAATTTACGAGAAAAGACAATCTTAATGTTCATAAACGAAGGCAGCATCCAGAAAAATATCCTTCACAAACATGCACTGAATGTCACAAAGAATATGCTACAAAAAAATCTTTGTCAAAACACATGAAAATGCATGATACAACGGAAAAAAATGTTTCAACCAAAAAAACAGTAGAAAAAGAACCTATACCTAAGGACCACAGTGATGACGAAGAGACCTCTTTCACAAATAGTCATATTGATGATAACGAGAACAAGTTTTATTCCATCACTAAGATTCATGAAACGACTAGTCATAATTTGAAAACTTTAATTCGAGACTACGAAATAAAGTTCAAAGGATTAGACAGTTTATCTGGTTCTGAAATGTATCAAAAACTACATGAACTTATACAAGACATTTTTCTAAAAGTACAACATGATATGAAAACCAATGACTATGTAAGAGTTGTGCTGCAGTCGTCTTCTCTAAATTATCCAATTAGTATACCCTTCTGTCAACTGTCTCAGCTTGAAGCTGAGATGATAATGGATCGCATTGTTAACGTTTTGAACAGTAACGAAGACTTTCGATTAGATAATTCTGTCCGGTTAAATCTCATGCACACATTTTTCCCGGAGAAAGCAGGAAAAACGAACGTTGCTCGCAAACTATTAAGAAAAACACGTAGTATTGTTCGTATCGAAAATTCAGACAATCTTTGCTGTGCGAGAGCCATTGTCGTAGGTAAACATTTCGCTGATTTCAAGTCAAAGGAGAGAAGCAAAGCCTTAATTTATCCAAAGAAAGGAAATGCTGGAGTTCAGCGTAAATCAGCAGAACAGTTACATTTGCTAGCCAAAGTTCCACTGGAACCATGTGGATTAGAAGAGTTACAAAAATTTCAAAACGTTTTGTCTGGTTATCAGATTAATGTATATTCCTCTGAAAATTATTTTGAGCGCATTTTCAGCGGTAAACCTGCAGTTAAATTGATTAACTTATTGCAAACCGGAGCTCATTTTGATGTTATTACAAGAATGCCTGGGTTTTTTAACACATCGTACTTTTGTAACTCTTGCAGCAAAGGCTATGATCATAAACCACATAACTGTTCATTAGGTTGTCAATTTTGTGGAAAACTGGACTGTTTTTCGAAATCGCAACTAAGACGTCCACAGAACTGTATTTATTGCAACCGTACGTGGTCCACCAAAGCTTGTTTCGATACTCACTTACGAAATGGCGAGTGTTCAAAAAAAATAAAGTGTAGTAATTGTAATAAACTTTGTAACCGATCTAAGCTGGATCCTCAGGCGCATAAATGTGGTTATGAATTATGTGGCATTTGTAAAGTATGGAAACCAAAAAATGATCCGCACCAATGCTATATTTCTATTCAGTCGCTTAAAAATGTAAACCCTAAGTATATATTTTTTGACATTGAAGCCACGCAGGATTTACAAAAACATGAACCTAATTTACTGGTTTGTCAGACTGATGATAATGATACAAGATATTTCCAAGGTTTCAACTGTGTGGAGAGCTTTATGAAATATATTTTCACGCTCTTAACTGATTTACGTCGACCTATAACGTTAATTGCTCACAATTTACAAGCTTACGATGCTTGGCCTATTCTAAAATATCTCTATCAAAACTCCATTAAACCTAAAAAAATAATTTTTCGTGGGTCGAAGGTACTACTTTTATCACGAACTGGAAATATAAAGTTTATTGACTCCATAAATTTCTTACCCCTACCTTTAAGTGCACTACCGAAGGCTTTTGGATTCAGTGACCTTATAACCTTATAACAAAAGGTACATTTCCACATTTGTTCAATACTCGAGCAAATCAAGATTACGATGGAACATTTCCGGAAGAAAAATTTTTTTCACCTCAAATGATGACCAAGAAACAAGTCAAAGAGTTCACAGAATGGTATGCAAAAGAAAAAGATACGTATGCAAAAGCCAATAAATCATATCATCTCAAACTGGAACTTTTAAAATACTGCAAGCAAGATGTTGAAGTGTTGCGACTAGCTTGTTTGAAGTTCAGAGATCAATTTATGGAAATAGCTAACTTTGACCCGTTTGTGCAAGCTATTACAATTGCCGGGGCATGCAACATTCTCTACAGAAATATGTTTATGTTTCCAAAAACTATACCCATTGTCGGTGCACAAGGGTTTCCTCAAACAAAATTTTCACACAAAGCAATTGAGTGGCTATGTTGGATGGAATATGCAACACACAGTCACATAATTCACGCTCGCAATTATGGAGAAGTAAAAATTTTTGGTCACTATGTAGACGGATACAGCAGTAATTTTTACGGCGAACCAGCTGTGTTTTCTTTTCTGGGCTGTTTTTGGCACGGGTGTATGAAGCATTTTCAACCAACTCAAAAACACCCTACCTTGAATCTAACCATGAAATCTATTTATCGAAAAACTATGCGTGAAATACAAAATATGGAAAATGAATTTCATAAAGTAGTTATCAAATGGGAGTGCGAATGGGACGAAGAAAAGTCTCAAAATATCACAATTCAAAACTACATTGAAGAACAGAAGCTTGGTTTTGCTCCACTTTGTCCGAAAGAAGCATGCATTTTTTGGTGGACGAGTATCACCAACACGATTGTACTACAGTATAAAAGACGATGAAAAAATTAGACATCTTGACGTGACAAGTGAATACCCTTGGGTCAACAAAACACAAACATATCCTGTAGGGTTACCTAAAATAATTAGAGCTAATTTTGAAAGCATTGGCAATTATTTTGGTCTCATTAAGTGTGACATTCTACCCCCTTATAAACTCTTTCTTGGTGTGCTGCCTTATCGTTCGAAAGGCAAACTCGTGTTCCCGTTATGTGCTAAATGCTGCGACAACCAAAAAAAACGATTTTTGCAAGCACACGGATGAAGAAAGAGTTCTACATGGAACGTGGGTTTCGGAAGAAATAAAAGTTGCAATAATTCACGGTTACAAAATAGTTGAAATCTTTGAAGTATGGCACTGGGACATAAGCCAGCAATCAAAATCATTATTCAAAGACTTCATCAATACTTTTTTAAAAGCCAAAGTGGAGGCCAGTGGATTTCCTCCTGATGTGAGAACAAATATCGAAAAAAGTCAATACATTAAAGACTGGGAGAATAAAGAAGGTGTCATACTTGAGCAACAAAATATATCGGATAATCCAGGAAAAAGAACCCTATCAAAATTGATGCTGAATTCTTTTTGGGGAAAATTCTCTATGCGAGAGAATCAAAACAAGGCTGTGTACATAAATAAGTACGCCGATCTACTTAAGTATCTGTTGAAATCTGACATTGAAATTCAAGACAGCATGTTGGTCAGTGAAAACCTGCTTCTTCTACAATACAACAATAAGGACTTGTTCTCATGCCCCGCCCCCTTTATAAACGTCGTCATTGCAGCTTTTACAACGGCGTATGCACGACTTAAACTTTATTCCTATTTGGACATCTTGCAAGAAAGAATCTTGTACTTTGATACTGACAGCGTTATTTTTATATCGAAGACTGGATATGAAGATCCTCCCGAAGGTAACTACCTAGGAGAACTGAAAGATGAAATTTCAGAAAAGTATGGTAAGAATGCATATGGAACTGAATTTTGGTCGACAGGACCAAAAAGTTACGGTTACAAAGTGCAAACGACGAAAGGACAAGAAGTAGAATATAAAATAAAAGGGATTAAACTCAACGTCAAAAATACTGGAATTATATCTGCTGATACGATGATTAAAATGATTTTGAAGAATCCAAATAAGCATGTATCTGCAACCCATTTCACAATAACTAGAAACAAAACCACTGCTGATCTATACAGTCGTTATTCCTCAAAGGTTTTTCGAATTACATTTGATAAACGTCTGGTACTAGAAGACTTGCAGACTCTACCAATCGGATACAAGAATGACCCAGAAGAACTAATGTATTTGTGGTATAAATAACTTGGCCATGTGTTTAATAAATTATTTTTATGAATACATGTTTTTTCTCGTATTATCAGTCTCATATATAGACAGGATAGGGGGGCTGTGTAGACGCTTAGTACTACTAACGTATTATACTTTTTGGACAAGAAACGAAATTATGCCTCACGGATTGTTGTTCCACAGAAACATGTGCCCAGTATATTAACCGCGCACCATGATAGCCTCTTTGGAGGACACTTTGGAATACAAAGAACCCTGAACAAAATTGCCGAAAAATACTTCGGGCAATCTATGTTTGTTGATGTAGAAAATTACTGTCGCACTTGTGATACCTGCCAACGCACAAAACTGCCACGTTCCACAAAAGTCCCATTACACCCATTTCAAGCCAAATATCCTTGGGACATGATTGGAATTGACATATATGGACGACTACCTATTACCAGCAGTGGCAATTGTTACATACTTGTCTGCACAGACTATTTCACACGGTTTGTAGAACTTTACGCTTTACAAAATGTAACAACTAATACCATCGCAAAATCTATCACGCAACAACTAATTTTGCGTTATTCAGCCCCCAGAGTCCTACTTATTGATCGAGCAGCATATTTTATGTCCAAAGTGGTAAAAGAAATAACAAGACTCTGCCATGTAAAACAGGTTCATAGTACAGCATATGCACCTCAAACAAATGCAGCTACTGAACGGTCCAATAGAACCATAAAAAATATTCAGCGAACTTTTATCACTGATGAAAAGACCACGGACTGGGACACACTTTTACCGTATGTTGCTTTCGCTCATGATACAACGCCACAAACTAGCAGCAGTTATTCCCCATTTGAGTTACTTTTTGGGAGAAAACCAAACTTACCCATAGACGAAGCACTAACTTTTTGCCGTCAACTTTATCATGCTGACATTGATAGTTACGTCATTGAATTTAAGGATTATTTGAGTAAGGCCTGGCAAACAGCACACCAAAGTTTCAACTTGTCACAAGAAAGGCAGAAGGCTTTACATGATCCTGGAGCCCGTAAGCTGAACTTGAAAGTTGGCGATTTAGTCTTGTATTCTAACCCAGCGGCTTTCAGAAGAACAGATATTACATCCGACAAATTTAACCCTGACGTTTCGTCAAAGCTGCGTGCACCATACAAAGGCCCATTCACCATCGAAAGCGTTCAGGAAGGAACCCAACGCAACAATAATAGTCAACGATCGCCCTTTGACAAAAGTGAAGGTTCACATGAGAAACTTACGCCCATACCACCAACGAAACTAACTTGACTTGACAATACACTCAGCATCACAATTATTATAATACTTGTTTTGCATTCACTAATATGTTTGTCTTACGCAGGTAAATGTCTTGTCGGCACTTGCATGTAAATGTTTTTCAGCATGACTTACAGTATCTGCGTGATGTTTCAGTGTCGTAACATTATTCATTGTTCTATTACTTATGCTTTATCTACTACTCCTTTGTATGTTTCACTCAGTATCGTCTCGCATGCTGTGTGATAGTTGTGTGTGTGGTCAGCATTTTAATTCCACAAAAAATGTGTGTGTTCATGTGCACGTACAGTGGGTGAATCTTAGATTGTTGTAATGGTCCTGTCCTGTTTGTGCATGTCTTGTTTATGTTTGTGTCGTGATTCTCTTTTTGTTAAATACTTACAAAAAAACAAGGGTGTATGCATCTTTACGGTTTTCGTCGTCCCCCCTTTCCTGTTATTACTACCTCATTTCAATTATTTTCATTTTAGAATGCTTTCAATTTCATGGGGAAAGGAAATTGTAATAAATTGGTTGGTCCGTCTAGCTGACCACAATATCAAACAATTATCCCGATTAAACCAGCCTAATGAAGGCCTGTCTGAGGATTTGTCGTTGATTGCGTTTTGGTCAACTAGATAGACTCCGGGCTAGGCCGTAAAAGGTCGCCTTAATGACGAACAGGCTTAGAATTCAATAATAAAGCTGAACCCTTTGCGTGTGTGTTATTTCAACCATTACACTATACAAGGTGCTGGTCGCCAAAAGCGCTGCAAGGAACTCGGCAGACAAATTCCAAACTTTAATATCGACGAATGGAGATTATTGCCCCGGACATAATGCTTCGCGCACTTAAAGCAAAATTTTCGCCAAATGCTAGTGCACGGAAAGCATTAATTCACACTGGATCTGCTACACTGGCGGAAGCTTTGAAGTTCAATACATTTTTTGAATTGGTCTTGCTATTGATGACAAAGATGCCGATGACAGAAAAAAGTGGCTTTGAAAAAATGTTCTTGGTGGAACCCTGATGCATATCCGCAATGAAATTATTTAATTAAATTGTTGTAGTGCATTGTCGTCTTAGTATTTTAATATGTCATGTCATGCCGTATTTGTTGTAATTGTGAATATTGTAATAACAAAAAAGTAAAAAAGTATGCAGAAAAAACAAAATACAAAAAGACAGAAAATAATAAAAATAATAAGTATGCATACTATGACAGCGGTGGCAGAGAACCTTCTCGTGGTGTTGGCGTTAAGGCCTGATGCCGAACTAATCTTCCTCTGCCCACGAAGTTCTTACGTACTACTAAAGTCAATGGCTTAATGCCAAAATATATTTTAACAGCTTCATGCATTAGAAAAACTGGTTTAAACCGGTTATTGAAATTGATGTGTTAAATTTAAATTTCCAAATAGCTAATAAAACCAATTAATCAACAACATAATATTATTTCAAATTTTAAATTTGCGTCCATAATTTAGCCGTAATGACAGACTGGAGTCTATTTCTAAATTCGAATTTGACTAGTCATCTGTAGTAGCAAAATCATTCAAACATATTGTTGCATTTGCTTGTATTGAGTAGGCTATATTGACAGACTGACGTCTATTTTCAAATTTAGATTTGACTAGTCATCTGTATTAGAAAGGTCAGTTAAGCATATTGTTGTTGCACCTGCTTGTATTAATTAGGTCATATTGACTGTCTGGCGTCTATTTTCAATTTTGAATTTGACTAGTCATCCGTAGTAGCAAGGTCATTGAAGCCTATTGTTGTTGCACCTGCTTGTATTATTTAGGCTATATTGACTGACTGGCGTCTATTTTCAAATTTGAATTTGACTAACCACCCGTAGTAGCACACTGGGTTAGATAAATTATCTACTAATTCACCCTCAGACAACAACTCTAGACACAAACATAACAATGTGAAAATTAAATTTACATATAAGCTCGATTAAACTTTGCGTTCTAAGTAGCTTTTCAAACGACATTAAGCGACACATAAGACACCCCAAACTAAACTGTTTGCTTAATTTTTAGACAATCAATCAGAAACAACCGACACTTCTGGCACGGAACTGGATAGTGTGTCTTATAGTTTGTCCGGTAACTGCAACAATTTATTACAGTGCAAACAGATACAGTACCTGTAAACTAGATGGTTACAAAATTGAGTGTCTTAATTGATAAGTATTAAATAGGTATTAAATTGATAGGTCTTAACTCAATTATACCTGGTTTTTCTAACGTTTGTCTAAAGTAATCAGTACAAAACTAGTTTGCTGCTTCTAAACCTTGTTTTTTAGAGGTGGACGACATAGAAGTGGATTCCGAAGACTCCGACGACGATATGGTCGACGAGCCAAAGGTCCTAGACGAAATTTTTTCCACCGATGCCGAGCCTGCCAAATTACCAACAGATGGAACCGAATGTTAGTTTCGCATGCATTTATACTACATACCATCACCTTAAAGACTTACTTTAGACATGCTACTCAATATATTCTGGAATAAAACTATTTTGGTTTTGTTGCAGAAAGTTCGATTGCAAATAACATTCTGGACCGCATTCAACGCGGATATCTGACTTGTGACGTTGGAGAGATGCACACTATGGGTTGTCTTGATAAAGGTTTCGTCAACCACTTCTAAGCCGCCTCGGTTGACGAAATGACGATTGTGTATGCGAGGATGCCTTCCGCGAATTCGCTGTGAACGCCCGCAATTACCTAGCGGGAATCCGTGACATGAACGGTTTGCAGTACTGCTAATCGTTACGAGGCTATTTGACAATCCAACAAACTAACTTAAATTTGCACGCTCTGTACAGCACGCATGTCTTGCACCGCCTTTTTCAGTAAAAGTTTTGATCAAAAGTTTCAAAATAAAATTTACTGGGTCAGGTTTTCATTATAGCGATTTCGCTAGTTATACTTAACTACAATGACGGATGCCGTCAACGTGTTGGCCAAGACTATGGCAACAACATTACCGACGTTCGCCACGGCAGGGCGACGAGCAACAGTGTCATGGGGTTTGCTGGAAAAAACACAGTACTAAGTTTTAGTGTAAACTATTAACGTAGCTACTTTGACGAGTATATTTTTGTATAAACCAGCTTATCCAGCAGGGTTCCGTGACGTGAACGGTTTGCAGTCCTGCTAATCGTTACGAGGTTACGTGACAATCCAACAAACTCTCACTTAAGGGGGTAATTGCGTTTTTAGGTGTTTTTTTAAAAAGCCATAGCTCAGCGTTTACAAATTCAAATCACAAGCGGTCTTTTGCATTAGGTAGAACAACATCTTTTCTAAATGTATGCCATGCCTTGAAATTTCACCTGTGATTTTGTTTTTTAGTATAAGCGACTAAAGAAAGGTCCTTTCCAAAGTATTACAATTTTTTACAAAAAGTTTGCGCCACAGCTCTGAATCATACGATTACCTGTTGGGGCTGAAAGTTGGTAAGGTTTTTGACATGTTTAAAATCCCCAGGCATGTCCCCCACTTTTTTAATAACTAGTCAATTTACTGAGAAAATAGCTGAAAAGCAAACGCACCGAAAATTTTAGATATTTTCTTGTAATTAAAACCCTCTAAAAATGTCCACAGGTGAAATTTCAAAAAAGTGAGAGACATGCCTGGGGATTTTGACCTTTACAATACTGTCCCAAAAATTTATGCTCAGGCGTCACTTATAACTTGAGTACTGGTGGCGCAAAGTTTACATAGAAATCACAAAAACCTCGAAAACGCAACTACCACCTTAAGAGGGGGCTACCTGGAAAAGTGAAAATTTTAGGTTCTCCGATTCGCTTCAAATTTGCACGCAATGTGGCCCGAGGAAAGGCGCATCGCAGATTTAACAAACTGGAACCAATGCTTTTGCCAATTTTTTACTAGGTTCTCCCAAATTTTCAATTTTACGTGTAAATCATAGGCACAAAAAAAGTTTTTTGTGGCTGCAAAGCGTCCCTTTACTCCAAATTTTTGTTAACACTGACGAAGCTGATTTTTACATGATTCAATAGCCTAACGTCATATCTCAAGCTCTATGATCCATTTTTTTTGCCAATGGCCTGAGCTGTGACGCCAAATGTAAAATCACTGAAACTTGGCGGGCTCAAAAAACGGCCATTTTTTCACCGTTCGTCCTCGATTTTAAAATTGAAAATACATATCAAAAATACGGAACATACGATTTTGCGCTTACATGTAGGCTACTACTATGCCAAGTTTCAGCCTGAATAGCTTCATGTGGTTTGGGTTAGAACTGTCCATGTAAGGGCCACTTTTAGGCTTTTTGGCCCACTTTTGCCTATGTAAATACACTGACAAACGCACTGAACCAAAAGTGCACCTTCAAGCTTAATTGTTCTTATCTGAGGTTGGGGTGACTTGGGGGAGTAGCGTAGGTGAAAATCAGCAAAATTGAAGAACTTTGATTTTTGACCTGGGTAGCCCCCCCCCCTTAAATTTGCATGCTCTGCATAGCACACATGTTATTTCGCACCACCTATTTCAGTAAAAAGTTTCATCAAAAGTTTCTCAGTGTTTCAAAATAAAATTAACTGTGTCAGGTTTTCATTATAGCGATTTTGTTAGTCATACTTAACTACAATGTGGGTATTAATAGATAAATTACTAATTATATTATGGAAAAAAGGGAGAGGTGGGTCAATTTTTATCAAAAATTATTTCATTACAATAGTGCTGAATTTCATTGCAGAATGAACTCTATTCCGTCAAGCTTAGAGTCCGCATTGTGCTGCAGCATTTGTGGACCTCATGACAACGGTGAAACACACTAGACGGTGTTTTTCTCATCAAAGAAGGTGCTGCGGCACACAAAAATTAGTTTTCCGCAGTTTCTGAACCTGGTATGCACTGTGTGCCGCGACCCGATCAGGCCCCGAACGTAGTGTGGCTTAAAGTGCAAACACGACATTTGCTATGATTGCCTGTCACGGTGATCAGAGCAAAGCTATTCTTGTCTTTACTGTCGACAAGAAATCAGAGTCCTATCGAACCGTTTATGTCCCTACGCGGTCGTAAAATTTGCTAAACTTAACCGCACTCTGCGCCGCTAAAACTTTTTCGTGGACATGTTAATGTACCGCGCAATCCAGTATGAAAGTTACTGTGAAAACTAATAAACTTTTTTTGCCTAGATTTTATCAAAATGACTGCAAGTGATTTTGACCAAGTAATTGAAATTTGTGAAACTTTCGTTATGGACATTCATGCAGAACTGTTTGGTTGCGCACTATTTGGGCCGGACCGTGCTCACATCGTGTACGAATCCGCGGCCAACTTTAAAAGTCATGTTATTAATGCACACCCTAATTTTCAAACTATTTGCATTTTTGCTGTGAACCCTTGCATGCACGTGATAGCCCATTTATCCAATATCACCATGAAATTATTCATAAAGGATGTCTTTTATTGTGGTTAAAATTCAACGACACATGTCCTGATAAAACGTGCAAAAATCCTGTCAAATTTTCGACCACCGATCGAGGAGAGGACTATAGCCTTTTTATCGAACGACTCATGCAATCTGATATCGCTGTAAACTTTTACCCTTCAATCGCCTACTATTTTACTCTGTTCGCAGATTAAAAAATTGCATGAACATCTATCATTATTGCGTTTGTATGTGCTGTACTAGTGTTGTGTAAATTTAAATTAACAATATAAAGCCTTGAAAAAAAACTTAAAAAATCAAAAAACTTTGTATATTAAAAAAACATTGTAGGTAATTGGTACTTTGTAGTGTTGACATTAATGTATTGCTGCCTTTAATTAAATAACTTAAAAAAATAACAATAATTTGTTGGTGAATTTGATTCCTTTAGGTAAAATACTA
Source organism: Trissonchulus sp. WLG1_4 (assembly GCA_030248245.1). Taxonomy (NCBI): domain Eukaryota; kingdom Metazoa; phylum Nematoda; class Enoplea; order Enoplida; family Ironidae; genus Trissonchulus; species Trissonchulus sp. WLG1_4. Next base: position 37,351 of record JASANF010010052.1, on the reverse strand, counting down.
GTCGAACTTACATATATCATAAACATACTGATTTATACCTAAACTTAATTTATCAGGCAAAACGCATTAAAATTCATAGTTTCAAGAAAACTAAAGATGATGAACTTGGTTTTAAAATTGAACCAACTTTTAATTTATTTTAAAACTAAACTAATGCTGAACCTTAAAATGAAATAGTAAAAATGCAATCGTTTTCAGGTAACTTAAGCACGGTAAATCAACCAGGTTCCACTTCTACTTGTACGGATCGCTCAAGTAAATTCTCACAACGAGCAAATCGCTAGTAAACAGCTGATAACTTCTTCAATTCTTCAAACTAGCTTATTTTCACAAACCTGAGCCGTCCGTTCAAGTTGAGGTGTGGGGGCAACAACTGTGTACTGCATCCGCTAAAAAGTACCTTAATGGTCCGAAACTGAGTTATTTTTTATCTGCGGATACTGTACACGTGTAAGGGGCCTGCGCGTTTTGGTGCCTCTGCACATATAAATGGACGCGACGGTGTCGGCGTTATTTGTTTTGTAGAATCGCCTCCTTGCAGGACGAGACTTCAGGACGTTTACATGATTAAACTCTTACGTGATACTTGGTTCATTTCTTTGCCGTGCAATTGTTTGCTAGTTTCAGATTTATTTTAACTTTTAATTTCTCTTTCAACTCCTAAACAATGGAAGCCTACTTTGCCACCAAGTCACACCTGACCCAATTAGTTGGCCAGGAGACGGTGGAGCGGTTCCAGTCCCCAGTGGATGCCGTCAACGTGTTGGCCAAGATAATGGCCACAACATTACCGACGTTCACCACGGCAGGGCGACGAGCAACGTGTCATGGGGTTGCTTGAAAGAACATAGTATTAAGTTTTAGCGTAAACTATTAACGTAACTACTTTGACGAGTATATTTTTGTATAAACCAGCTTAAAATGCTTATACTCAAACTTTCAACTAGCGTATTCTCGAAATATCTATTTAGAATATTCTAAAAGTTTTTTGACATTTTAAAATTGAGCCTCTCTGCAAAAGATTAAGTTCATCTTATAATGCTCTCGTCTAACTGTAGCATTAGGAGAAGACCGGCGCTCAGCAAAGAAGGAACTGGCGCGCAGAATCTTGGGGGTGGCGGAGGAGATACTATATGACCCCAACTGGTCACCCAAGGCAGTGCGTAAAGTAAGTTTTTTAAATGTGATAGTGCTGTCAAATTTTGTTCGTTAGAACTAAGCACAGAAACCTTCAAAAACCTTTAAAATCATCTGCAGAACCGACTATAATTTAGGTTAAAGAGAAAGTAATTGTAAAGTGTTGAAAATTTCTATTATTTCTTCTCAAAATACTAAAACTTATAACAAATTTTAATTTTCAGCTGTTCAGCCTGCCTCTTTTCTTTGGCGTCTCTGCTGGTGACGTCCTAGTTTGTGCGGAGCCCATGAGGTCAATGTCTAGGATCGTGACCACCAAAGACAGCGGCCACGTCACTATGGCCTTCCGAATCGGAAGAGACAACGAATATACCAACGTCATAGGTTTGATCATGGTTTCTACTATTTGGCATGACTGTTTTCAACTTTTATGCTATAGAATTGTTCTATATACTCATGCCACTTTCTCACGGAACCCTACTTTTGTGTCATAAAAACAAACGACATTTACATACCTTCATAAAGCTTCGACGTCGGTCACATGATTTAGAAATTGAAAGAGGACGCTGGCATAGGAGAACTACACACAGACTATCCAGAAATCAACGAATTTGCAAGTTATGTAACTCTGGGGAACCTGAAGATGAAATTCACCTACTTCTATAATGCGATTTTTTTGCAATCTTACGAGAAGCACTAATTTTGCCTTGTCTACTAAATAATTTTTCTGCCAACTGCGAAAATGACTTTTCTTTTCTATTTTCCAACAGCAATGACCACGTGGTAAACAGTAGCAAAATTCTTTTACCTCGCGTTTTTACGAAGGTCAGAAGCTTACATCAGGTTTTGAAGTTTTTAACCCTAAAACTAATATTTTACCTTACAGCTTATGAACTGTGCATGCCTCGTATCTTATTAGTACTGTATAATATTAGCATAGTATGTCCTTATTGGATTTTATGCTGGCAGTCATATTGTTGTACTTTCCCATTCAAATAAACAAACAAACACAGTTATCTCAGCCTATCCTTTTTTAATAGTCAGTTAATGTAAATAATCACTCCTACTATTACATGTGACTATTTAATTTCTTCAATGCTATTGCATTTCTCAACATATTATTAATACTGCAATGTTACCTCTGAGTATCGTTCCACAATAGTCAAGTATTCTAAACTACTGTTCGATTCTTACTATATACGGCATATTACATTGTAGGCACTTATATTTTAGGAACTGGTGTCTCCAACAAAGCAGCGCTGTCGGAAGCGTTTGGCCACTTACCTGTGGGTCGGATGCTCACCGTATTGAGGAAACGTGTGGCGGAAGATCTGCGGCCTGGTCAATAAATTCCGGGTGTCCCACCAACATTTGTAGAGGTGTTACGCGAATTTACATCTACATGGAGTTTTTAATCGCGTTTTTCAACCGCTATTTAACCCATTGTCTCAAATGCCAAGTAAACTCCAACTAGATGTGAATTTGCAGACCGCTTCTCAACTTATTTTTTTATATAATTAGTTGGTTCCGTACTTAGTTTTGTGATTAATTGTTTGTATTATAAAAGTGAGACTACATAACCCTTACTTTTCAAGATAAAGTCAAACCAAAGCTAACTTAATCTTGGCTTATGAGCAGCATCGAAAACTTCACTATGATAAATTAGAATTTATTGAAAAATACCACTTTTAAATTTAAGGTTTATAAATTATCTACTATGCATATAAATTTACAATAGTCTCTACTCAATAGGTAGACATGATTGATGACTCAATACATGACTGTGATTGATGACTCAATACGAGACTGTAATTACGGATTTCAGTAGTATTTGGCGTCTGTTTGGGAATAACCCTTTGAAAAGTTGTTGAAAAGTTGTTTGTTTTGAAAAGTGAGGGTTTGTATTCCTAAACAGACGCCAAATAGCTTTTAATTAAGCAAGTGTTAAGTTCTTTTTAGTTGGAATGCAATCTAGTGTTTCAAATTAGAATGCGATAAAATTTTTAAAATTTAAATTTAAAAAAATTAAATTTAAAAAATTTAACCAATAAATTTTGTGAACTGTTCGGCTAAATGACAGCAGTGAGCTACAGTAAATGTTTTGACACATTCAAAAATGTTTGTTTTGCTTCTAAGGCTTGCTGATAGTTGTGTTGGTTTTTGATAACACAAAAATGACAGTTAATCAGCTAGCTTTGTAACAGCCCGTACCAGAACACTCGTTAGCTTATAAACGGTGGTGTCTTTAAAGTGTATAAACTGTATAAACGACATTATTGTCGAAATGTCGATTTGTTTCTTCAAACTAAAAGTCGCGCTAGAGAATGTTACAGCAGCGTGTGTTATGTAACAAGTACTCTTAGCCCCCCTTCTTGGAGTAACCTACAGTAACCTAAAACCTAATTTTGCCGCTAATCGGCTCCCTTTTTGCTAATGTTTAGGCTAGGTGCTCTTGGGATATGTTTCCTGTCTTTTGTGTCTGATAGCCTACTCATTTTGTTATTCTTATTGGTTTGGCGACGGGCTAGCAATTTTGGTTAGTGTGTGTTGTGGGAGAAACCTAATCAGGTGCGGTTGGTTTAGTTGGTGTGAATTGTTAAAGTTCTGTGTTGGAGTTTTTGCTGGCTCGCTTGCTGTGTCTTGTTGCTGTTTCGTCGTAATTGTGCTCTTGGTATTGAGTTGGAAATTGTGTGCTCTTGCTGCGTTATTAAAACGGAATTGATTGCGGTCTGTTGGTGAGTCTTTTGTGGAAATAGTAGTTGGAGTGCGGTAGCCGAGTGTGGTTATAGGGACAGGTTAGAATAAGACTGAAACAGCTAGGTGGCCTCAAGAGTACATAATAGTTTCTCACTCTATATGGAAGAAGAGTGAGACACTCTCCAGCCTGCCTGTGTTCTAGCACAGGCAGATGCGTTGGTCGTTTTCAGGCTACATGTTGACATTCTATGCAACATGTGACTGGCCAATCAGCGCGTAGATTCCCTGCGTAACACACTTTAGTATATAATCGCTGATGCGTTGATAAGCATTAAGATCGGGATAAAAGCTGAATAACTCATTATTTATTCATAGTCTGCTTTCAAAAACAGTAAAAAAGGTTTGTAAATACCTCTAGAGATATTTTGGCAAACTTTCAGCGAAATTGATTGAGAAACTTTTGAGATATAAACTTTTCTGAATTTCTTCAAAGTTTCTCAATCAGTTTCGCTGAAAGTTTGCCAAAATATCCCCAAAGGTATTTGCAAACCTTTTTTCATGTTTTTACAAGCAGACTATGAATAAATAATGAGTTATGAACCTTTATCCCTATCCCGTTTTATGATTGGAGCACGTGCACAGGCGTCTGCCAATCAGAGAATAGAAGCTCGTTTCTGATTGGCCAGTCACATGTTGCATAGAATGTCAACATGTGGCCTGAAAACGACCAGCGCATCTGCCTGTGCTAGAACACAGGCAGGCTGGAGAGTGTCTCACTCTTCTTCTATATAGAGTGAGACGCTATTATGTACTCTTGGTGGCCTGTTACATGGCATCCCTGGCAAAAAATTTAATTTGACATTCCGTTTTGAGTTGAATTATTTCATCAGTGCAGTATTACTCCGTATAATAGAAAGTTTTGTAATCAAAAATTATTAGTGCTTGTTTTAGACCAAAATTAGCGAAATTAAGATACTCTTGTTAGTGCTTACTCGTTTACGATATGCTGTGTAATATGTAATATTGAGCAAAGTTTCTCACATACGTAATATTGCAAATTATTGTGTGTATTTTTTGATCATATAATATATATATTGTTACGTACTCCACTTTGTAATAATTGTTCTGTTGCACACGTGCTACATTGACACAACACATACTAGTGTGCTCTTGATACACGTACATATTCAGTAACAGCTGTACTCTTGCTATAGCTGATATTTGTTGACTATTGTGCTCCACATAGAACTACCTACTGACATTGTTGATTGCTGTTTTCTTGGGATTTGTGCCTGTGCTATAGTCGTACGTAGATATACTCTTCATATAACTGTGCTCTTGATGGTGCCAGTAGTGTGTACTCTTGTTGTATAAAATATGACGTTGTATGTTATGTGGTAAATGAAGTTTTCAAATTTATTTCACTATAAAGCCTAGTGGCAGTCACTAACTATCTAGAGTATTTACGTAACGAAGTAGGCACCAAAGGTCAGTTGTCTGGCCGTATATACCTGAATAGCATATAGTGAAACATTTACTCTGCGATAGAATTGTTGCTCCTAATATTAAACTACTCGCAGCTACGTTAAATAGTTGTCTATTCTCCATATAATGGCCTCAACTGGCAATCCAGATATAGGAGAAGACATAGAGGTTTCAGAACGTGCAATGAGACATTTTAATTTAGTGCTCCAACGTCAAAATGATTTGTTAAATCAACAAGCACGTCGCATAGACGAACTTGTGCAACAACAAGCTGCTTCTCAGCCAACACATGGTGCACAAAGGTTCAATCCCTTGCACCCAGAACTATTTTATGGACGTGTGGGGGATGACTTTTCTCGTTGGATAGAGCTATTTGAAACGTATGCTATGAGTCAAAATTGGACGGATGCGCAAAAGTGTAAAAATCTACCTGTCTACCTACGGGAGTTTGCTTTTGAACAGTATAAGGACTTACCTACAGCTGTGCTCGATACATATGGTGCATTGAAAGGTGCTTTGCTAAACTCTCTGCTCCCTGCTGAAAATCAGCGGATTACCAGTTTAGTACTTCGTGCTCGTGTGAAAAAGAGCGATGAAAGTTTAGCTGATTTTGAACAAGATATTAAGCGGTTAGGCAGAGCAGCATATCCAGGTCTTACTCCGGAAATTAGGGATCACTTAATCAAAGAAGCGTTTATAGCTGGCTTACCCAAACACTTGAAAGAATATGTACTCGATAAAGACCCCGATACTCTGCAAAAAGCGTTTCATTTCGCGCAGAAGAAAGAAGCTCAAAGTAGTTTAATCAATGACGTGGTAATTAATACTCCTACTACTGCTGTTCACCCTTTGCAGTCTACTTTAGTAGCTACTTTGACAGATATCAAGGGTGTTTTAAATGAATTTAAGACAAAGGAAAACACTAAGATAAATACTCCGCGCGGCTCTTCAACTGATAGACTAGTCCAAGCCCTAGAAGTAGCATTTATTTCAGGAGATAAGTCGAGACGGTTAACAAAACCAAGTTACTCTCCCCCTAGATACAGATATCGTTCTCCTTCTTATGACCGTCCCCCTACTCCCTACTTTAGTAGGCCTGACTCATCACGCCATTCGGATCGGTTTGTGAAATTTGAATGGCGTGATGGAGTACCTATTTGCGCACATTGTGGACAAGAAGGACACATTAGGCAGCACTGCCCTACTCGTAGACCAAGGCAGTATGGTCGATCACCTCGTTCCAACTATTCTAATAGTGACTATGTCCATCGTAGATCACCAAGTCCATACTATAGGGATAGACGAGAAGCAGAGAATTTTCAGCGTGAGCGTGATAATTACTCAACAAATCATGATCATCGTAGAAGCTCTACTCCCCCTAACTCGCAAACTAGGAGTAGCTATAACCGAGAGTCTAGGTCGCCTAGTAGGAACCGTGGCTCGTCTCGTGACTCACGTCGTGATAACCACGTCAGTGTAATCACCTCATCAGTACTCCAACCAAAACCTGATAAAATTCCTACTCTTGGAGAGAGTTTTGAAAAATTAGTAAGTAATTTTGACGACGGCTTGTTTAATACATATGTCGATTTGGACACAAATGGCAGTGAGTTTAATGCATACTCCGAGTCACACTGCAACCCTTCAGTATCGGCCTTAGATAATATAATTTTCCGCAGCTACTCCAGAGACTCAGATAGTTCAGTTAGTGATATGCCATTGTTGGCCCCTGATACTGAATTAGATACTTCTGCGAGTGAGTCTATTGGCTCTAATGCACCTACTGTACTCCTAACTGATACTGATGACATGTCTAATACAGATAGTGACGACTCTCTTTGTCCACCTGCTAAGCGATTCAAACAGGATACTACCGACTCAATTGACGCAACTATTCCTCAAGACATGACAAAGTCTCAAAAACATGACGCGTCCTTTCATTGGGTTTCATACGTATGGTCTTGCTTGAGCGTGATTGTGATATTGTGATAGACTACTGTAGTCGCATATAAAAGTTAAAAGGTAACCTATTCCCTTAGGGCCTCCCGCAGCCCCCGTTGCCTGGAGAGTCGGTCATTTCGTTACTCCTTCTGTACTTGTGGTTGGGGGTGTGACAGTGCGGTCGCGGGTGGAGGGGGGTTTGGTTTGTGTTTTGTTCTTGTTATTGGTGGTGTGTTTTTTTTTGGGGTGTGTTTTTTTTTTTTTTTTTTTTTATTTTTTTTTCTTTTTTTGTTGTTGGTTGGGGTGGTTGGTTATTTATTTTTTTTTTTGGTGTTTCCTCCCCCCCCCCCCCTTTGTGTTTGGGGGGGGGTGTGGGGGTGGCGCCCTTTGGGGTTTGTGGGCGCGGGTGCTGTTTTTTGGTTGTGGGGGGGGGGAGGGTGCGTTGCCGGTGCTCTTCTTTTTTTTTGTTTTTTTTGTTATAAGTAATTCTCTGGTTTGTTTCCACCGTGCTTGGCTTTTTTTTTTTTTTTTTTTTTTTTTTGTTGTTTTTTTTTTTTGTTATTTTGTTGTTGGTAGGTTGGTTGTGTGGTGATTTTTTCTTTCCTTTGTTACTGGCAGTAGTGCTCCTTTTTAGCAGAAACCATATAGGGTAGCTATGTCTCAACGTACTGTGGTGCAAAACTATATTCAGGACATGCATGCCAATGGTATAATTCGACCAAGTACTTCACCCTGGGCATCGCCTTTAGTGCTCGTTAAAAAGCCAGACGGAACAGATAGATTTTGCGTTGATTACAGAAAAGTGAACTCTATTACTAGGAAAAATTGCTGGCCATTACCCAGGTGTGATGAGATCTTAGATTCTCTCGGTAAAGCCACCTACTTTTCTACTCTTGATTGCTGTAGTGGCTACTGGCAGATTCCTCTGAACGACGAAGATAAAGCTAAAACGGCTTTCACGTCATTTGTAGGACTGTGGGAATTTAATGTGCTCCCATTCGGTTTATGTAATGCACCATCTACGTTCCAGCGCACTTTGGAATTTATACTGTCAGGGTTGCACTGGAAAATTTGTTTGTGCTATATAGACGACATCATAGTGTTCTCAGAGACTTTTGATAGACACCTTACTGACTTGTCAGCTGTTTTTGAACGCTTTAGACTTTACGGTCTTAAACTCAAACCACAGAAGTGCACTTTTTGCAGGGAAAGCATACCGTTTTTAGGGCACATAATATCAAAAGCCGGTATTCAACCAGACCCTGCTAAAGTAGACTCTGTTAAAAGCTATCCTACTCCAAAGAACGTAACCCAGTTGAAGCGTTTCTTGGGACTAGCTTCATACTATAGACGATTCATTCATAAATTTGCTGAGTTGGCTTCGCCACTCACAAAATTACTCCGTAAAAATACAGTTTATGAATGGAATGACAAATGTCAAATAGCGTTTGAGTCATTACGTAAGAAACTGATAACAGCACCAATACTCGCTTACCCAAAATTTGACGAACCGTTTACTCTCTATACAGACGCTAGTGGGTATGCCATTGGCGCTGTTTTGAGTCAAGTTAATGATGGCAATGAACGGGTTATTGCATACTCAAGTAGAACTTTGAACAAACATGAGCAAAAGTATCCTGCTGTCGAACAGGAAGCTTTGGCCGTTGTATGGGCTGTCACGTACTTCCGTTGCTATTTGTATGGTCGTCATTTTACAGTATGTACAGATTGCTCGGCTTTAAAATGGCTATTTACAACACGTACTCCCTCTAATCGGTTGGCGCGTTGGTCTTTATTACTGCAAGAATATGACATGGAAGTAAAACATAGACCAGGACGCGTAAATTCTAACGCTGATGCATTAAGTAGGATTCCTACTAATACTGTGGGTACTATCGATATTGATACTCTTTGTGATGTTGCTGACCTTCAGAGAAAAGACAGTTTTTTGGGTCCTATTTACTCTTATATTAGTAAAAGTCAACTACCTACAGACCCTAAAATGGCAATGTTTTTAAAAAATTATGCCAAATCTTACTCCATTATTGAATCACTACTGTATTATATAGGAAATAAATTGCAGCGTCCTAGGCTAGCAATTCCAGACTGTATTCAATCGGAAGTGTTGGAAGAATTTCATGATAGTGCTCTTAGTGGAGGACATTTAGGATTTGATAGAACTTACCAAAAACTGCGTAAACGCTATTTTTGGCCAAGTATGTGAAAAGACACTAAGGCTTACTGCCGTGCGTGTCCTGTGTGCGCATTTGTTAAGTCACCAACCAAATCCGTCTCCACGTGCTCCGTTGACACCATTACCCATCACGGGCATGCCATTTGAGAGGATATGTGTTGATATAGCTGGTCCTTTACCAGAGACAATCACGAAAAATAAGTATATAATAGTATTCGTAGATAGTTTTACCAAATGGTGTGAGGCATTTCCTGTTACCGATATAACAGCAGAAACTGTTGCAAGAATCTTTGTTGATAATATTGTAACACGCTACTCTGCTCCAAAGGTATTACTATCAGACTGTGCTTCAAATTTTATGTCTAATTTAGTCAAATCCGTTTGTGCTTTATTGAATACGCGAAAACTGCATAGTGCTCCGTATCGACCTCAGACATTAGGTCAAGTAGAACGCCAAAATCGCGTTCTCAAATCCATGTTAACTAATTATTGCTCCTCCGACCAGGTATCTTGGGACAAGTACCTACAATTAATACTGTTTGCTTATCGTTGTGCTACTCATGAATCAACCCATGAGAGTCCTTACTTTTTACTTTTTGGACGTGATCCGTACACTACACTTGATAGAGCTCTTTTACCAAGCGAGTCTCCGTACGTAGAATACTCTGACTATAAGCGCGACTTAGTAAAAAATCTAAAACGCGCTTGGTCAATTACTAAAGAAGCACTAAGTAGTGCACAACAGCACCAAAAAGCTGTTTATGACAGAAAGTGCTACGTACCAGTCTTCGATGTGGGAGACCGGGTATTCTCTTTACTCCGGCTACTCCAAAAGGCCTGACTCCGAAACTTAGTATTCATTGGAAAGGTCCTTACCGTATTAAACAGATTAATGGCAAAAACGTAGAACTCCAGTCAATTGATAATCCGAGATTACCTTCTGTTACGCGACACGTAGATCATATTAAGCATACGTACGATTTACATATGCCAGTGCTCATTCCAGAAGAAGAAAATGCTACTACAAGTCCTGAGATTAAATCAGGAAATAATAGTCCAAATATTACGACTAGAGTTACTAGATCGAGTGCTCGTCAAAATCAATACCTACGAAAATAATTTGCTCAATATTACATGTACACAGTGCTATTTATTTGATTGGCTGTACTTATGGTACTCTCTTTCTTTAGATACTCAATGGCTTCACAACGCCTGCGGAGTACTGTTACTCGCGTAGTGCCAGATGGGGACGTGATTGAAGTTCCGCGGGTGACTACTCCAGAGTTGGCGGACGAAGTACAATCAAATTCTCCCACGCGAGATGAACATCGTGCGTCGCATACTCCATCAGCAGAAATGCCAGTGCTCCCCAAAAACAGAAATCAACTACAACCAGTTCCAGTTTACATCAGAGGCTCTTGCTATCCTTTGTCGAGTTACTATACTCCTAGATTCGGCATCAGGGTTGGTGAGCTGCTGTTTGAGAATGCCAAGCAGCTCACTGAGTACATTCATTTGTACCAGTTGGACCTGCGCCACGAAGCGAGCCAAGTCGTCGAGCTAGGGACGAATGGCCTGGCTATGGACCAAATGTTGAACCGAATCAGGGATAGCTACCTCCCTATAAACGGGCCCTGGATTCTCGCCCGTACCGACATTTGGGTGTCTGTCTGGATGCACATTGCATTCGATAATGACGAAGTGCTCAACCTACTCCTTGCACCAAACGTCAAATATGTGATGTTGGGCAGACACCCATTTTGGACCTGTGGGTTGACTGACCCGCCAAACCAGCCGAACAGCCACACGCCAGGAGATGACGTCCATGGGGCAATCCTGAATCGGGCTGGCCGTCTTCTGCGAAGCGGATCACCACCGCCATACGACGTTGAAAGGCTGTGCTCCGAGCAGGTGCTCAACGGCCCGCCCAGAACAGTGCTCATGTTGGGTGACTTTCATCTCAAGTACTTGCGTCAAATTGAGGGCGGCCAGGTGATCTGCCATCCCGATATGCGGATTGGTACAGTCCGCAGTGCTCTCAGTGAAGTGAATTTGGCACTTTACTCCGCGATCGCTATCTCGGTCGCTACAAAGGATATGTACCGAGACAGCCGTCGCTATGACGAGGACTGGAATGACTTGAAATATGCCCTTAGGCATTATGATGGCCAGGTCTACATCATTGCGCCAGTCGTCTACCCTGGCTTAGGGCTAACATCTACCAGATGGCAACAGTTCAACTCGGTCCTTGCGCGAAAGTGCGAAGAGGCGGGATACTTGTTTGTCCCTATGACGGAATTTACCGCCATGTCACAGTCTACTCTTGGGCGTTTTTTAGATTAAATCCATCCCTTGCACTTCCATCTGTCAGTGAAAGGGGTGAAGGCTTGGTTTTTTGAAATTGGCGCGGTGTTTGGCTTGTTTCGCCAGCCTCAGCCATATTTCACAAGCCGAGCTTACGATCAAGATACTCCACCCCCTGAAGTCCCTCCCAAAGTTGCCAAAACGGAGGATTCTCCCCGATGCCGATACATTCCCCTCACGAGTGCTCCTACCGACCACCCCTCTAGTGCTCCTGTCGAACCTGAAGAATTGGTGTGCTCGGTTCCCCCTGAGAATATTCCCCTACCTACTGGTCCCATGCCCAGCTCCCAGCCGTCTAGCGACAACTCTGAGTTGGTAGTCATCACCGACGGGTCCGCCGCGCCTACCCCGCAGCCCTCGAGTCCTCTCGCTGCTGCACGCCCGGCGACCCCCCCTTCGTCAACCGCTCAGTGCTCCACCGTTCCTGTTGCCCCCCCACAGCACCCAAGTGTACCCCCCGGTTCCGTGGCCGCCCCTCACGCCGAAGGTGCTCCTGCTGGTATGGCCGATGATGTCCCCGTGGCCCAATCTCCCCAGCCCACGCCCATGGACACTGCCCCCCAAGCTCCCGTTTTGGTATCCAACGTCGTGGACAATCGTGTTTATCCTCACAACCCAGGCCCCCAGTTTTCCCTCCAAGGCTGGGTTCCAGTCTACATTGACCCGCATGGCCAGCCCCTCATTTTCATCCCCTCTACGTTTGGCTTCCCTGTGAACATTCAAATTCAGGGTCCACGTTGAACTGTTCCCGTTTGTTCCCCTCTAGTGCTCCTTTTTTTTCCATTGTATAGTAATGACTTTGTGCTATGCTTAGCTTATTAGTAATAAACTGTAACTAGTGTTAGCCATTTATAGCTATTTTAAGCGAGAACACTTTACGTCAAATGCGTGTACAGTGTGTGTATCAGTATTATAATTTGTAAGTATGTCTACCATGGTCAAGTTAATAATATAAAATCTTTTTTTACCTTTAATTAAAATATTTATTTCTACAATATTATCAAATATTTTTGTAGTCTCAATTATAAACTTTCAACTATTTTCAACTAAATTCTAAAATTCTTTTTTTTTATCAATTACCTATATAAGTCCATGCCCCTGTCGTTCGAATTAATCTCATTGCTAATGTACTGATGTACTGATGATGTTCTGATGATGTACTGATGTGCTATGTGATGATGCTCATTGTTAATTGTACAGATCTCATTACTATCACTTACTTGCTAGTTTCATTTGCCTTTTATGCTTTACATGCCATAATGATCTGCCTCGTTCGATTACGTGTAATTTGTGCTGTATATAGTCCGCCTTTGCCTTGTATTCTTGCTTCGTTACTCATACTGTATGTTATTTTGTTGTTGCATCCGGGGACGTCTGCATAAAAAAGGCCCCCCGTGTAACAAGTACTCTTAGCCCCCCCTTCTTGGAGTAACCTACAGTAACCTAAAACCTAATTTTGCCGCTAATCGGCTCCCTTTTTGCTAATGTTTAGGCTAGGTGCTCTTGGGATATGTTTCCTGTCTTTTGTGTCTGATAGCCTACTCATTTTGTTATTCTTATTGGTTTGGCGACGGGCTAGCAATTTTGGTTAGTGTGTGTTGTGGGAGAAACCCTAATCAGGTGCGGTTGGTTTAGTTGGTGTGAATTGTTAAAGTTCTGTGTTGGAGTTTTTGCTGGCTCGCTTGCTGTGTCTTGTTGCTGTTTCGTCGTAATTGTGCTCTTGGTATTGAGTTGGAAATTGTGTGCTCTTGCTGCGTTATTAAAACGGAGTTGATTGCGGTCTGTTGGTGAGTCTTTTGTGGAAATAGTAGTTGGAGTGCGGTAGCCGAGTGTGGTTATAGGGACAGGTTAGAATAAGACTGAAACAGCTAGGTGGCCTGTTACAGTTAACACCTACTTTTCAATAGAATCGTTCACTGTTAGTTTGCCGCCGTATGAAACTAGATAATTTTTTCAAGGAAACAAAGAAGGTAAGAGTTTTTATACAAATCCTTAAGTGCCGTGTTTTGCCTTACTAAAAATTGCTGCCAAACTTGTGTTTGGTAACAAACTAATCAACATAATTAGCGGTCGTGTTTTATAGGATTTTCAAAATATTGGTAGTTTTTTCCTTTGCACCTGCTATTTTGGTGAAACTTTACAGCAGCGCTTTTTACGCGGCGGCTCATCGGTAAACCGTGGCGTTTCGTACGCAGAATGCACTGACTTAGCACACGTAGTGTTGTCGGTGCAGAATTCAAAATTTTGATTTTAACGCAGCGTTGTAAACACCAGACTACAATTCGATGTACAATGTTAGTAGGTAGTGGTGCTGCGGACAGAAGACTTTTCAGGCATGTTTAAAGAAAGGTTTTTTGTAATTATCTAAAACGCAGAAGGTATCACCTAAGACACACTGAATCACACGCTGCGTTTTACTTACTCCACTTTGGGACATGCATTTCGAGGCAAATTCGTACAGAATGACATACCGTATGACACCGTGAAAATCAGACATTTAATTTAATGATTATTGTTATTTGAAACTACACGGCACACTAGGTATTATTGATTGATATCAATGCAAAACTTGCAAAACACTGCAAATTAAATTGTTAGCATGCGTTAATGTTTTTATTTTGATATGTCGTATATATATTGGTTAACATTTAACGTGTTATTTTTAGCCATTCGGACTTCAGTAGTGAAAGTTATTAATGGCGGTCCTTCATGTTCAGCGAATTGGTATATTGTCATGAAATTTAAGCCTGCTGTTCATCAGACCAGCATAGGAGAAAGCAGTCGCATAGCGAAACTACTGTCGTAAAAATATATTTATGAACATTTTTCATTACAACTCTTAAAAAGAAATCTTAGAATTTGTTTACTATATTAGCAGTATAATTTTATATACATTTTCTCCTATTATAGAAGTTTAAGAATTCTTCGTTATTTCTTGTGGCAACCATTTTACCACTAAAACATTGCTATAAATTTATCAAGCCAACTATTCCAGTTTTTTTGCAGTAATCATTTTTTTAAATTTTAATTTAAATGTTAAATGTAAAATTTTAATATATATGTTAAGTGAGTAACGAAAAACTGTGCAACATTTGAATGCTTAACCTTGAGGACATAGGCAAGGATAAATTTAACCAAATGCTTAGGTTTAGGTTTACCAGTTTAGCTAACTTTTCGCTGTAGTTCAAGCTTGTTTTTCAAGTGAGCTGATTTGACTACGACTTTCACGATTTCAAAAGTTTCACGATATAATACGGTATGAAGTTGATAGATATGAATTTGAATTATGTCCTACTTTAAAATACTGAAACTATGCACAGACCCTAACTGTGCGTTTTTGCGCGGCCGCCTCAGCGGCCGTGCATACTAAATTCAGTTAATGCACTGAAACTGAAAATGCATGTAAATCATGCTCAGTTTCAGTGCATTACTAAAGCCTGCTGGCCTGACCTAGCATACTCTTGTGGATAGCACACGTATGTAGGTGTAGCGAGAATAACGTGCTGCGTGTATGTGTGTGCAGTATGTGTACACATTAGTAGTTTGTTTTTCCACGTACATTTGTCAGGGGTCATCATACTCCTGTTTGGCACGTTGATCACTATAGAAGACCTTTACGCTAGCAGTGTATTTATAGAATTCCTGATTCAAAGCTAAAAGACCTGTTGGTGGGTGAAAACACGGATCAGTATCATTGTAATCGAATTTAGACGCAAACTGTATGTACATACACCTATGCACGTCGAACGTTATCACTCAAGAACAAGTTGGTGTTTCGGATAATTCAAGCAGCCTTGAGTCTTCAAGCCTTTTAACGTCAAGACTCGTCCAAAGTTGAAGTTCTGTATTATATACATTTGCATCTAAAATTTGAAAAATTACTGGCATGTCGCCGATACGGTAAAATAATACTTGCTGTTGTCATGTGAACAAAACTACGCTCGTCAACAAAAGTGCTTGTTCAACTAGCAGTGGACTCTCTTACATGGTAACAACCAAGAGTATATACATATTAGTGTCTCACGCTATATAGAAGAAGAGTGTAACACTCCTCAGTCTGCCTGTGTTCTAGAGCAGACAATTGTGATCGTCATTTCAGTCCACATGTTAAAGTCTCCTAAACATGTATAACCCCAATCAGAATCGAGCTCCTTTTCTAATTGGCCAGTCGCCTGTGCACGTGCTCCAATCAGCAGTAACGTAACCAAAGCAACATAGCAACTACCACTGTCATGACTGCCTGAAAATGCCGAGCGCATCTACCTGCGCTAGCACAAGACAGACGAGTGTCTCACTTCTCCTATATAGAGTGAAGCACTATTATGTACACTTGCTACAATTCAACTTGAAAAAACTTAAATTTATTACAGTGAAGCGAAGTTTGTTCGTCCTAACCAGAAGCCTAGCCAGTGTTGAGAATACTTGAGAATGCTTGTGAAAAAGGCTAAACTGATTTTACATGTTATGCCTGAGCGATGGCGCAAATTTTCACAAATTCTCAACTTTGAGCGCTTATAACTCAAAAACGGTGCGTCTTAGACCATTGATTGATTATTATGTTTTGTTCACCATTCATTTCTCTATCGAATGGTGGTTTTGCGATCTCTACGACGCCTGTAGCTCGCGAAATGGCAAAAACTAGAGTCCGGCTGCCCAGACAGGGAAAGTCCCGGCATGAAAGGGTTAAGGGGGCGCTCTGAGTAACTTCCAATAAATCAAATTGCTGCAATTTCTTATTTCTTGCTGATACGAACTTTTTTGCTTAAGTAGATTCAAAATGATCTCAGGCAAGCATTTCCGCAAGGTTTGATGAGTCTTGGAGCATTTTAGCAAAATTTATGACTGCTTAAAAATTGAAATTTTGAAAAATTTGACCAATTTTTGAAATTACGTAGCTCAATGGTGCCTCAACCACATGTAACAATCTATAACTTAAATTAAAGACAATTATCTAGCCAAGGTGGCAATTTTGTCAAATTTTCGTAACCGGCGAAAAATTTTTAGTCATTTTAATTTCTATCAAAAGTGACGTTTTAAAAAGCCTATCATATTGAGCCAAATCATAAAAATTAAAAATTCAAGAAGTTTGGCGCCTCCACATACATCTGCTCTAACAGTCTGCAAAGTTTCATGCGGATCGGTTTTTGCAGCTTACAGTAATCTTAAAAAAATGTACGCTACATCCCAATTTCAGAAACCTGAAGTTTGCCTACACATAAGTATTTTTCAAAAAATAGAGCTAATTTTTCTGTACTAAAATCCGCTAAGAAAAATTTCAGAAGCCAAAAAATAGCTAACGAAAATTTAGTTTGGAAAATAGTGTACTTTTGTCAATGCTGGTCAACTTATTTTGGAAATTTTTTTAGCAAGGTTTGCCTACACAGTACACAAACGTCTTTTTGAAAAGTTGCAACTAGCAATTGGCTACATAGAACTGTTTCAAAAAACACCAAAAGCCATATAGAATTTTTTGGTATATCGATTTAAAGATTTTTCCCATTAAAATTAGGTTAAAGTTTTAAGTTGAAAAAATTTGACGTTATAGACATCAAATCAAAGCTAATTTAATTTGGAACAAGTTTTCTTCTCGAGTTAATTAACGTCAGCTTACTTGAACAGCTTTATCGCCCAAAGTCGGTTATTCAGAGCGCCACCTTAAGGGGGCAGTGTCGCGAAAGCAGTCTATTTTGCGCGACTGTAAAAGTTTTTCAGTGAATAATAAGACATTGTTCATCATATATTCTAAAAATATGTGCTAACGCAAATATTTTTGCCAAGGTTCAGCAAAACCGATGCAGCATACAGTTAGCAGTGAAGTCGCAAAGTCAAAAAATAGACGTTTTGAAAACCTCTATTGACATTCAATAATTTCATCATAATTATAAAATTTTTTGTTTAGATTCTTGAAAGCCGATTCACATGCTGCGATTTTACAGCGATTTTGACGCAGCGTTTTTGCAAAGCGCACACAAAACGCAACATGTGAACCGACGCAGCGTTTTTAGTGCGGAATGCCTGCGTCTTGATTTTGCCGCAGCGTTTTAAACGCCAGACTGCTATTCGACCTGCGATTTCAATGCGTTTTGATGCTGCGGACGTGTTGGTTCAAACAATTTTCGCGGAGCAATATGTCATTTTTTGAAACAGTAAAGACGCAGCAAACTAGCATGCGAGACGCACTGAGGCCACAAAGTTTGCTCAGATGTTGCTTTTCACTTGCGACAGCTGCCGCTTGCGTTTTGCGTCAAAATCGCAGTGGCAAAAACGCACCGTGTGAATCGGCCTTTACACAAATTAAAAGCACATAAGCTTTAGTTTATGCATACAAAATTTTGTGCAAATTGCTTGCGTGGTTCCGGAGTAATACCTGTTTAAACTGTGAAATTATGCGTAAACTGAGAAGTACTCACAGCATTAATCATAAATTTTGAAAAATTTAGACGCTTCTTTTAAAATAAAAAACATACCTTCATTTTTCTTTTTTCTTATTTGTGGCAAAAAAATTGTGCGTAGATACGTTACCCGTACTTCACAAACTGGCCACTCTGATATCTGGCTTGATTTTTTGAAATTTTGGCCCGTATTTACATACTAAGTGTTATTCACATACTAACGCTAAGCGTTAGTGTTAGTGTTAGTGCTTAAGTATGTTTAGTATGTAAAAAATTTAAATTTGTTAATAACACTTAGCGCTTATAAGCGCTGACACTAAGTGCAAACACTAAGTTTAAGCGTTAGTGTTAGTATGTGAATACGGGTCTTTACGTCCCTATTATGTGATGTCTGGCTTACAAGTGGTGATTGGTTCAAAATATTGGTGGATATTGGTAGTCTAGTGTGTGGCAGTATACTGTATACAGTATACAAGTATTTGACATCATAAAGCATTTTACTAGTTTCCCAGTGAACGTACAATTTCAAAGCAACAAGCTAAGTTTCGGCAAAAATATTCAGTAAGTATCAAGCATTCACTTTTAAGCACATTGGCCAGAGGCCATCGTAAACCTGTTAGGCAGTGAAAGTGCTTTTTCTGAATTTATAAATTTCGCATAAACAAGTCTCCTTTTGCAGCCATTAAAGTGAAAGATCTCAGTCAAAAGCGTTCCACAATTGGAACTTAGAATGAAGTGTAACAGGATAAACAGCTGATTGGCTGATACTGGTAGTAGCAGTCAGATGAGCTGATCAGCTAGTATATAAAGTATATAGTTATAACAGCAATAGCTGTGCTGGGCTGATAGTTCAGTTGGTAGAGCGCGGGGCATCAGGTGAGCTACGACTAGTCTAGTAACCGATCCCAAATATCCTCAGCCTTCTTTTCAACTGTTAAATGAAGAAATTATATTATGAAAATTTAAATTGGTCTACTGTTGTGTCCGTTTGGAAGCAGCTAGAACTGTATTGTCATTTTAGGAATAGAAATGTGATGTTATTACTTTGCAATGAAGCATTAGCGTAGCTAATGAAGGAGCTGTATGGTCGAGCGGTTAGTTTATTCGGTTCGTGACCGTGAGCTGACCTCGTCGATTCGATTGCCAGCAGCTCATTTTTTGTCAGACTAGTTTTTTTCCAATACCCTGCTCAAGAACAATGAAAGCACCAACTTACTGTTTATAACGGACATTTTAGTTGTGACAGACGCAAAGATACGCTAAAAGACTTAGTAACACACACTCCGCACATTCAGGCTTTAACGCTAGCACTGCGTTAAGATACCAGAATCAAAATTAAAGACCTGTTGGGCTGTGGCCCAACAGGAAAAATCTCTCTCTTTGCAACCTATGAGCAAAACTGCTTTGGCGACACTACCACGTTAATTCACTCTTAAAATTTTTAGAGTGGTTGAGATTGGTTTTAGATAAATTTAAGAGTCAGTTAGTCTTCCTGTGTTATGATCCAATATCCCCCCAGCTGCATTTAATCGCAAATGTTGGCTAACTTCAAGTTCAAACTTTGTACATACTACACAACAGGAGAATGGACATGAACATGAATAAACATTTGCAAATTTTCTAGACCCAAAATGAAAATTTTTTAAATTGCTTATATTTTTGCGCAGATATAGTCCCGAAAGTTGAGTGTGAATAGACACTTTTTACTTTGAAACCGTAGATTTCACTTAATAATTGACAAATCATAAAATCGTGCATTTAGGGTCTAGATAATTCATTTTTAAATATTTGTGCCATTTTTCGCATGTTTTTGTTTTTCAAACTTTTCAAAAAGTGGCCAGATTTGAAAGTGCTCAAAAAATCCAAATTGGTCTACTTTTAACACGTG
The DNA here is from genome assembly GCA_030248245.1 of Trissonchulus sp. WLG1_4. Classification (NCBI taxonomy): domain Eukaryota; kingdom Metazoa; phylum Nematoda; class Enoplea; order Enoplida; family Ironidae; genus Trissonchulus; species Trissonchulus sp. WLG1_4. The sequence goes on along the minus strand of JASANF010010052.1, from coordinate 17,253 downwards.
CCATACAAATCATCTTTACAGTTATACAATAAAACATAGCTTAAATGTAGAATTAAAGTAGCGCTTTCTAACGACATAAAAAGTATGCTCTAAAGTTAATTATTTATTGAATACTAGTCTGTTGAAAAACACTGCACATTCGTTAGTACCACCTTAAATACGTGTGTAAGTGGTACGTTCACGTCTCCAATTGACCAATTTTGGCCTGGAAAACAAAACTTATTTGTTTCTATAGACTACTGCCCCAGACCCCTGCAACCGCTCGAAAACAGCGAGGTGTATTTATATGCCAAATCGTAATTACTAACTATCCTGGTTGAGCCAATTTTTTAAAATCGTAAGCCGAAAATTTGCATTATTGTAGTCACTCAATCTACAATAACTCGCTTTAGCATCATGCAGAAATTTAATTACTGCTTTATTTTACAAACAAAAAAATTAAATCACACTCAATAAAACACCACAAATTTTAAGTATGTTCAAATAAAACACAGCTGCTACTGTTTTTCAATCGTCCACAATAATTACATACGTGTAAATGCACTGGCTTGAAGTCATTTCTATGAAAATCTATTTTTCTTGCTGAAAAAAACTCAAATTTTCAAAATTTTTTCATGTGGCATGGGCTATGGGCATCAAATTAAGGTAGCGCTCAGCAACAAAACTCATGTTTGGCGTTCAACTCATGCAATAAATAGCAATACCACTTTAATTGTGTATCAAAGAGACATCAAAAAAACCTATTTACAATACCGTTCAGCACTTTAATGTGAATGTGTCAAATTTTATGACCATGTCGAATTTCCGGGTTAAATGCAGTTGGGGGGAGGAAATAGTGGACCTATTTTTTTGAGTAGAGCACCTTGGGGGAAGCATTTTTGCTTCAAGAACCCCTATTTCATTTTTTGGATTTTTTGAGATATGATCCCCCGCAATCTGAACCCTCAGTGAGGGACGTTTTCGCAATTTTTTTCCGAAGCCCTTGTTTTTTCCGTTCTAATCGTGTCTAAATGGTGTCAGATTATTGTTTACAATTTTTTAGAATCAAAACAAAGGCTCTTTGACCGGGTTCCTGCCAAAAAATTGGCCAAATTCGCCAGAAACGTCCAATTTTTGACCAAATTCAAACTTGGCCTTAATTTAGGCTTGGGCTTAGGCTTAGGGCTTAGGCTTAAGGCCGATTCACACGCTGCGATTTTACTGCGATTTTGCCGCAGCGTTTTCGCCGCTGCGGCAAAACGCACTGTCTGAACAGACGCAGCAATTTCAGTGCGGAACGCCTGCGTCTTGATTTTGCCGCAGCGTTTTAAACGCCAGACTGCAATTCGGCCTGCGTTTTCAGTGCGTTTTGGTGCTGCGGACATGTTGGTTTCAACAATACTCGCAAAGCTATTTGTCATATTTTTATAAGTTTAAAGACGCAGCAAAATAGTTTCCGAGACCCAACGTTTGTTCAGACGCTGCGTTTCGTGTGCGACACCCTGCGTCTTGCGTTTTGCGTCAAAATCGCAGCGGCAAAAACGCACCGTGTGAATCGGCCTTTAGTATGGGGCTTAGGCTTAAAGGCCGATTCACACGGTGCGTTTTTGCCGCTGCGATTTTGACGCAAAACGCAAGCCACAGGGTGTCGCAAGCGAAACGCACCGTCTGAACAAGCTTTGCGGCCTTAGTGCGTCTCGCAGGTCAGTTTGCTGCGTCTTCACTGTTTCAAAAAAATGACAAAGTGCTAAGCAAAAATTGTTTAAACCAACACAAACGTAGCATCAAAACGCAATGAAATCGCAGGTCGAATTGCAGTCTGGCGTTTAAAACGCTGCGGCAAATTCAAGACGCAGGCATTCCGCACTAAAAACGCTGCGTCTGTTCAGACATTGCGTTTTGCTTGCGGCAAGCTGCGTTTTGCCGCAGCGGCAAAAACGCTGCGGCAAAATCGCAATAAAATCGCAGTGTGTGAATCGGCCTTAAGGCCGATTCACACGCTGCGATTTTGCCGCTGCGATTTTGACGCGAAACGCAAGACGCAGGGTGTCGCACGCAAAACGCAGCGTCTGAACAAACGTTGCGTCTCGCAAATTGTTTTACTGCGTCTTTACTGTTTTAAAAATATGACAAACAGCTTTGCTAATATTGTTGAAACCAACACGTCCGCAGCATCAAAACGCACTGAAATCGCAAACCGAATTGCAGGCTGGCGTTTAAAACGCTGCGGAAAAATCAAGACGCATGCATTCTGCATTGAAATCGCTGCGTCTGTTCAGACACTGCGTTTTGCCGCAGCGGCAAAAACGCTGCGGCAAAATCGCAGTAAAATCGCAGCGTGTGAATCGGCCTTTAGGCTTAGTATCAGGCTTAGGCTTAGGCTTAGGTTCAGGCTTAGGCTTAGGGTCAGACTTAGGAAATAAAAAATCGAAATTTTAAGAAAAAATCCTGCCAGCTTAGCCTAGAGAATCCTGCCAACTAAGCCTAGACGATGCCTTAAAACATCATAACGCACTCAAAACTATCCGAAAACAAAGATTATAGCCATTTTTGGCTTCGAACTTTGGCCTACGTTCACTTCCGAAAACACTGAAAATGCAATTTTCAAGGGGTCATAGCTCAGAAAATCCAAATTTGTGGATAGGGGTTCTATTACAAAAAATGCTTCCCTCTAGGTGCTCTACACCAAAAAATAGGTCCACTATTTTCCCCCCCCCCAACTGCACTTGATCCGAATTTCCTATTCACACTAATTTTGTTTTTGACCTAGCTCAGCGAAACTTCAACCGATTTTGATAATTTTGGTATCAATAGAAAGATCTCTCAAAAATCTAGACGTGATTGATCTTCGATCTTTCATTTTTATTTTTGATTTTGCAAAAAATCGATTTTTCAAAAATCAGTCGTGTTTGAGCGACTACAAAAAGTGCTGCGGGCCAAAATTTGAAAATCGAAAAACTTTCACGTCTGCATTTATATTCTTTCTTTCATTGTGCAAATTTTCAACTCAATCGCAAACGGCAGCTGGGACCCAGGTCCAAAAAAAGTAGTCGATTTCGCTACGCAAAAATGTAAGGTTTGCCCACACGTTTCACTTTTTCAAAAATTAGACCTTTCCTAGGACACGTAGCTTTCCTTCGCGCAAGGCTATGCACATAAACATATAAATTCATTAATTACAAAACTAAGCCTAAACCTCAGCCTAAGCCTAAACTAAGCATGATACTACCACTTGGACTAAGCCTAAGCCTAAGCCTAAATCCAAACCTGAGCCTAAATTTGGGTATTTTTGAAAATACACACGCACACTCACATGTGTATAGCCTTGCGCGAAGGGGAGTTCAATTCCTAGGACTGCATAGTTCCGTTGAAAAAGTTACAAAAATCCGTACTCAATTTTTTTAAGAAATTAAATCAAAAATTTGACATTTTCGACGATTTAGCAGCTTTGTACACATAGGTTTTTAATTTTGGATTTACTATTATCACGGCTAAATAACTCAGCAAAACTTCAACGTATTCTTAAGTTTATCAATTTAAAGCTAAGAAACCGCTATGAGTAATGAGAAAATGATATGAGTAATGGGGGGGGGGAAATTATTTTCTATTCTAATTCGCTTCCTACCCCATCTTTTAATAAAAATATGAAACCCCCATCGTCAGCCATGCCCCCAATCTGATCTCTAGCCCCCAAAATAGCTGTAGCCTCTTTTAATAAAAATCTGAAGTGAAATTATTGGTGTTAAGACCCTTAGGGGTCGAATAAGTCGGAAAAACGGCATTTTTTCGACTAATGATCCGGAGTCCCCCTATATCCCCCAAACCTAGGGGGGGTCAAAATTGAACGCTCTTTCGAATAGGCTAGGTTAGAAGTTCGTAGGATGTAAGCTTTAGCTGGAAATCAAACCTTGTCCAAAAATTAAACTTTACATGAAATTTTTTGCGCAAAATTGGATTTAGTCAAAAATACTGAATCAAATGAAAACCTGCTGTTACTATTGAAAGAACAACTTCTAAGCTACTAAATGCTGAAAAAATTTTGTAAATCGGTTCAGGCTTTGAAAAGTTACAGAACTTTTTCTGAAGCCACCAGGACCATACTGATCGAAGCGTTACAGCACAAGTACGGTTCCGCAGAAATTCCGGGCTATAGCTGCGAATTTTTTTAAATATAGAGCTAGTTAGGGTTTTTTAGTGTGGTAAAGTTATTCCTGATGCTTCTTAACAGATTTTTTCTTTAATTTAGGCCTCAGGCTGAAGGTCGATTCACACGCTGCGATTTTACTGCGATTTTGCCGCAGCGTTTTCGCCGCTGCGGCAAAACGCACTGTCTGAACAGACGCAGCAATTTCAGTGCGGAATGCATGCGACTTGATTTTTCCGCAGCGTTTTAAACGCCAGACTGCAATTCGGCCTGCGTTTTCAGTGCGTTTTGATGCTGCGGATATGTTGGTTTAAACAATATTCAGAAAGCTGTTTGTCATATTTTTAAAACAGTTAAGACGCAGCAAAATAGTTAGCGAGACACAACGTTTGTTCAGACACTGCGTTTTTTGTGCGGCACCCTGCGTCTTGCGTTTTGCGTCAAAAACGCAGCGGCAAAATCGCAGTAAAATCGCAGCGTGTGAATCGGCCTTTAGGCTTAGTGCTTAGGCTTAGGCTTAGTGCTCAGGTTTAGGCTTAGGTTAGGCTCAGGCTTAGTGCTTAAGCTGAGGCTTAGTTCTTAGGCTTAGGCTTAGTAGGTGGGTCAGCAAAGGTTAGTCTTAGTTACTTGCATCAACTAAAAGGACCCTCGCTACTGTGGGATTATAAATAAAGCTGCACTTTTAAACCGAACTTGACTGTCAGTGCCAGCTTGGTGCTGAGCATCACTGACGTTTTCAGATCGTATTTATGGCATTCGATTTCATTAGAAATCGCTACTTATGACGAATTATGCATATTTTTCTGGAAAAATGTAATAAATTTATTGTCTACGCAAAAAGAAACTAAAACTTTTGATATGTAAGCTCAATTTAACTATATATGCATATTTCGCCTCTTTTTTTAGTTGGCAAAATTAAAATTTTTAGTATAAATGAGCTAAATATGTTGCAAACAAAGCTGTATTAAGTATATTATTATGTTTTACTTTATGACGATCAAACTTCAGGCTGATATTACGACTGTATTGGTCATAATTTTCGATGATTAGCCCCAGTATGTCGAAAAACGATGATTTTCGACAAAAATTGAATTTTTTCGAAAAGGTATCAATCAACGTTTTTTCGCTTTGAAAGTGCTAAAAATGAACTCAGCGCATGCGAAAACCTATAAAAACGTGTTTTCACGGTGAAAAAACATCAGTTTGAATTTCCCCCCCCCGCCTCAGTTGCACCATCATTTTATATGGAAACAAAAATTTTTTTGCCACGGCTACAAAATTGGGGTTAAATGCAGTTGGGGGGGAAAATAGTGGACCTATTTTTTTGAGTAGAGCACCTTGGGGGAAGCATTTTTGCTTCAAGAACCCCTATTTCATTTTTTGGATTTTTTGAGATATGACCCCCCGCAATCTGAACCCTCAGTGAGGGACGTTTTCGCAATTTTTTTCCGAAGCCCTTGTTTTTTCCGTTCTAATCGTGTCTAAATGGTGTCAGATTATTGTTTACAATTTTTTAGAATCAAAACAAAGGCTCTTTGACCGGGTTCCTGCCAAAAAATTGGCCAAATTCGCCAGAAACGTCCAATTTTTGACCAAATTCAAACATGGCCTTAATTTAGGCTTGGGCTTAGGCTTAGGCTTAGGGCTTAGGCTTAGTATGGGGCTTAGGCTTAGGCTTAGTATCATGCTTAGGCTTAGGCTTAGGCTTAGGTTCAGGCTTAGGCTTAGGCTCAGGCTTAGGCAATAAAAAATCGAAATTTTAAGAAAAAATCCTGCCAGCTTAGCCTAGAGAATCCTGCCAACTAAGCCTAGACGATGCCTTAAAACATCATAACGCACTCAAAACTATCCAAAAACAAAGATTATAGCCATTTTTGGCTTCGAACTTTGGCCTACGTTCACTTCGGAAAACACTGAAAATGCAATTTTCAAGGGGTCATAGCTCAGAATTCTGTAAATTGTGATCAGTTTTATAGTTTCAGCATGCTTTAAAACCTGGTAATTGGCCTGCTGCATGCAGATCACATACACACCATGGCAGCCTTTTTGAAGAACCAAATTTTGAAGCATTTGTCAAAGTAAGAGGTGTGCCAAATATCTCCATTACTGTTTCCAGGCTGGCATTTGAGAATCAAACGTTTGCGGTCGTTAGTCATTATATACTTGTAAAATCGTGAGCTCATCACTGAGCCTATCTTACTCGTAGTCGTAGCGTAGCACAGATTGTGTACTTTTATACATTATATACATACAGGTGCGGAGAAAACGCTTTTTTCATTTACGATAGCTTTTCTAAAAAATAAGTAGCCGATACGATCGTTATCAGAGTTATATGTATATATATAAGTTACAAGTTCAAAAAACTGGGTGGTGGAGTGTCGACACTAACGACTAACGAGTGATGGGGGACTACTGACAGGTCACTGACTCCTTTTTTGTGAAAATGCGAGCGATTAATGCTGGTTTGTACTGAACGCCGATTGGAACGTGTTTTATTTAAATGTATTTGTGATTTGATAATTTTGACATATGAGCATACACACGCGAACACATGGCACTCTCACCCCCGCCAGAATTTGCAACCTGCCCATGTTTGAAAATGAGCAATGAAGAAATAAGAAGTGTTTAGTGTATGTTCAGCAAATTCAGTAGAATTTTTGGATTTTCGATAGTTTCAATTTTTAATTTAATTCGTTATTTTTAATGTAATTGTATTAATTTAGATTTGTAAAAAATTTATCAGTGGACCAAATTAGTTTGGAAATTTTACGCGGTCGTGGCCAACTGAGCAATATCGAACTCGAGGAGGCCGCCTTGGGCGACGTCTTTGGCCTTCCAGAGTGGATTTCTATCAAAAAAGCTGTTTGCTCAAAAGCTGGTGTAAAGGTTCGTATATATATAGTTATTAATTTTTTTGGGCTTACTGGCCTTTATTTTTTCCACGCAAAATAGTGACTAGCGACTTTTTTTGAAACCGGGCTCAGTAGTGTTTTGCACCCTAGTTTTAGGTATCTTTTTGGTTTTTACTCTACCCTAGTATGTGTTCTAGTAAGTAGTATAATGTATACCATGCAGTCAAGCGGAAAAAAACAGATTTCATGTTTTTATGTGCATTATTAAGCTTTCACTAAAAGTAATTGCGGTTTTGAGCTAGCAGAAGAGATTAGCTAGCTTCGAAATCTAATTACAAAACAAACATGATATTTTTTGAACTTTTCAAAGATTTTGCCCATTTAGGGGAATCTGGGGTTGGGGCGAAGGGGAGCGGACTTCTTTCTGAGGGAGACAAACCCCTCCCACGCCCATATATGTGCTCATATGTGTGCAGAACTGCAAAAGCCATGTGGAAAGTGGCTCAAAACTCAAAAAGCAAAATTAGGCAAAAAAGTTGGTCGGCACCCCCTGTTTCTCTCCCAGAACCTCGCCCCCATAACTTTTTACCTAGCCAGTGCCCACATGTCTGTGACTAGTCTCATTTCAGGTTCCGTGGACGAAACTGCGATCAAGCCCAATCGTTATAGTAAGTGTTTTGTATTTTTTGTATGTGCCTGAATGTGAGTCGGGATCGTATATACTTTGTTTGCCTTGTTGCAGAGTAGTCTGCAATATTTTGCCAAAAAAGGCTGGGCTACGCTGTTGTTCTCCAGTGGTCAGATTTGTAGTGACATTAGGGTCCTATGATCATATGAATGTCAGTTCGTATATAAAGGCAAAAAGAGGAACCGTTGTGTATAGTAAATATGCACACCAGAAGACACGTGAGTTTCATAAGCTTGTACTATTGTTTAGCTGATCGATGAACTACGCGTGGAACTGGTGCTGTCGGCAGATGTTTCAGAATGGATGTCAACATCTGCTAAAATGGCCAATAATTTATCTGCTACCGGGTAGGTGTACTTAATTATATATGTAATTTGGATGAATTGAATAATTCAGGAATTCGGTTTTTATAATCATTATTAATAAAACGTCTAGGTTACATTATTAACCTACATATATACAATGTCTACTTTTTATCATTATTGGTGTGAGTTTATTGAAGCTCAAGAGTTCAAACACAGCTACTGCAGCAGTTTGTGTGCATTAGCTGCAACTGCAACGAAGGTGGTTTCACCTTGTGTGATCAAACGGGTTGATTATTGACATGGACACAATATTTTTGAGCATGAACAAGTTTTGAACGTGGGAAACGGTTATTGTTCCGGCTTTGTGGCCTCGTTGCAACTATATAACTGTATGCTGTATCAGTGTTTTGAAACTTGGCATCAAATTTCATCTTTTTTTTATCTTAAAAATACATAGAATATGTATATTATGGAATGCGTAATGAATCACGGAACAGTGAACACGTGTTTCGCAGACTTTAGACAGGCTAAGTTGACTGCTTTCGCGGCACTACTCCCTTAAATGGCTATTTTTGTGAGAAGGTGAAGAAACTAGTAGTATTTATTTCAAAAGGTCTGACTACTGACTTTGACACTCGCTTTATAATATTAGTGTAACGTAGGGAACATACATGGGCAAGGTGGTTAAAATGAACCCGGGAAAACTAAAAAGTTCTTGCGCGGTCCCTTCGGCCTTCACCCCTGGCGAAAGTGTTTATTGTAGTGTGGGTGTGTGTGTATATGTGTGTGTGTGTGTATAGTCACTTAATCTAAATAAATTCACTGTCAGTGGCGTATATACCTAGAAAATTTTTGGGGGAATGACTTTCTGAGTAAATCCGCATTGCACTACAAGATCACTGAGTCACTGGCCGCTGTCGGGAATTTCCCGATTTCACTTTTGTGTGTATGTGTTTATAGTGTATTTGTGTGTGTGTGTGTGTCAGCTGGGTATACGTACGCGCGCCTGCGTACATATGCCCAGCTCATTTGCATATTGGTGTGCAGGCTGCCGCCTGCTTGGCTGTTGTTATCGAGTTAGTGTTGTCTAGACGTTGTCTGGTGGTCGTTTGTCGTGTATTGTGGTACACTGTCTTGTTTCCCTTTCATTGGGATGTTCTTTTTGGTAGCCCTGTTTGGGCTTTATTCTCGATTGTAGCCCTATTCGGGCTTTGTATTGTTTTGATTCTAGTAGCCCTTTAGTGGCTTTGTCTTGTTTGCCTTTGTGGGTTATAAATAAACCGTTTTGGATTTTTGTTTATCGTACTTATACGATTTAACTCTGCATTGTTTCGATCCTATTTGTGTCCTTGGTGACTCCACTCTTCCCACAGGGAAGGGAAAGTCCCCTTGATTACGGGAAATAGTGGGTCCAACCTTTTATACAGTCCACTTAGTTTGTCGACGGGCTAAATTTTCCCACAGCCGCAGGGGTCTGGGGGCGGTAGCCCCCAGAAAAAATGGAAATTTTTCAATTTTTAGGCCGAATTTGGTTAACTAGAGACGTATCAGAAATTTTTTCCGAAAGGAGACTTGAAAAAAAAGATGGGAACGTCACAGCAGACAGTATATGTATATTGCACAAGTAATTTCAGCATAATGTACACTTGTAGAAATGCATAGGCTTTTATGTTGATGAAAGATAACAACGAATAGTATAAATAAGCCACAGAGTTGCGGAGTCTGGAGGCTGGAGCCCCAGAAAAAGTTGAGATTTTTTTCAAGTGTTAGGTCAAATTTGGTCAATTGGAGACGTATCAGAAACTTTTTTCGTCCGGGCAATACAAACCAAAGGCAGGACCCTTGTTCGCAATTTCGTCAGGTTAGACTAGCGAACGACCGGAGGTAAAATTTTGCCGGAGCCGGAGCCGGAGCCGGAGCCGGATACAAAATGCCGGAGCCGGAGCCGGAGCCGGAGCCGGAGCCGGAGGCAGTGTTTTACAAAAAAAATTCAATTAGTAAAAAATGGTGACAATTGTGAAAAAAATTTCAATTTTTTTCGAAACAGCATTTTTTAATGTTTCAACAGTCACGCCCCGTTTCTATACATATGTTTTTACACACACATATGTACGACCACTGGCCACTGACTGGTCCCGCTTTTGGTGATCTCACAAAAAATTTTCATCAACATTGATAAAAAGTCAAAAATTTGGTCAAATTGACCAGTATGGCATTTTGACTGCGGTGCCAAGGGCACGTGTTAGGAGTCAGAGGGAGCTGGTTGTTCAGGCATTCAGGGTGTCCGTCTGAACCTCCCCCTTTTAGTCAAACCTTGCAAAATTGTCAAGAATATATATACGTATATAAGAATATATACACCCAAAAAAAAAGACAAATTTGGAAAAGATTGCACTTTGTAGAAGATACGACGCCGTAAATGTCTGTACCTTCCGGGGATTACCGCCCGCCCCCCCCCCCCCCCCCGACCCCTGTAATTTAGGCGTATATCAGCCACGTTGTAACCAGGAAAAAATCTTTATGGGAAATGACTTTTCGATTTTTTGTAATGGGTCAAAATTAACTTTTTTGCTATTTTAACACAAAAATTTGCGAAATAACAGCACATGCACATGCAAACATATTTGACCGGCCGAAAACATCAGAGCTAAAACTCAAGTTCAAATCACTAAGTCACATAGTTACAAGCTTATAGGGGTCTGGAGGCGGCAGCGTGAGTGTCAGAAACTTTTGATTTTTAGGCCGAGTTTAGTCAATTGGAGACGTAAAAATACACATTGCTAGAGAGGGGTATATAGTCATTTCCATCACAACTGGCAGTAATATAAGTACTGTAATCGACTAACCGCTTCGTTAATCGTGCGATTTTTTCTCAAAATTTGAACATATGGCCAAAGTTTGAACAATGAAAATTCTCCGGCTCCGGCACTTTTTTTGCCGGAGCCGGAGCCGGAGCCGGAGGCTCAAATCCGGCCGGAGCCGGAGCCGGAGCCGGAGCCTCCGGTCGATCGCTAGGTTAGACCCCCGCGACCCTCTCCCCTGGCCCTGGCTACGCCCTTAACTGTGACAACCAGGGGCGGACGGACCGTGACCTCCAAAGGGGGAGGTTGGGAATCCGGCATAAACTTTTCTACCTTACGCATTGCGCAGTCAATCAATAGTTAGACTGAGCAGACTATTTGGACTGCGCAATCAGTATATATAGATTTAGACTGAGCAGTCATAGGATTGCACAGTCAATTAAGAGTTGGACTGTGCGGACTATTTGGAGTTTTGGACTGCGCGGTCCAACTCTTATTGGCGGCGCAATCCTACTGACTGCGCAGTGCGAGGTCTGTATAACTCTAGTTGGACTGCGCCTGTGCAGACTATTTGGACTGTGCAGTCCAACTATTAATTGACTGCGCAATCTTACTGACTGCGCAGCTTAACTCTACTTTGACTGTGCAATCCATCTAGACTCTAGAGTTGGACTGCGCAGTCAATTAATGGTTAGACGGAACAGACTATTTGGACTGCGCAATCAGTCTACAGTTAGACTGCGCAGTCAACCCTCACGTCCGTCATGCGCGCGGTCCTGAAGTTACTCAGAGCAGCCCTCGCTCCACTCGGGCTGCGCGGTCCAACTCCTTTCGCTGCGCGGTCGCGCGGTCCACCCGGGAAAATCCCGGGTGAATCCCGGGTCTTGCCCATAGGGAATCAGCATACGAACGAAACATGATATCTCCAATTTGTATTTACGTAATTGCGCAGTATCTGTTACCTAGTAATGTCATAAAGTCGGCTCGTGTTTTGAAGTTTCAATAATGAGTGATAGCAAGTAAATTATGTTGCAAAAAGCAGCCGCTATCTTTACAGTCTAATCAGGCTAAGCCATTTACGATCACCGCGTAATACGTAATACGACACCTGAGATATTTGATTGCTTTATTACTGAATTCTGTCTAATTTATGCTATTAGTTACGTGTACATATTTTATTAATTAAATTATATATACCAGTTTACTGGGCTGGACATTTACTTATTCGCTATTTATGAAATACCCACTAGGTTATCACATTGAGGTTATCACAATAACATTCATGCTAGATGAAAAAAAAAACAAAAAATTTTAGTATCAGTGAATTTGGTTTTTTGATATTAGATAATCAGTTCGCTCTCTACATTCAGCGTTAAAATTGGTTTCTTATTTCTGGCTTTCCGGCGTAAAGCCTCTGACTTGATTGAAAATTTAATTTATATTATATAGACGCACGTGTGTAGCTTGGGTTAGACTGTTAGAGAGAAGAATTAAGAAGGTTCAAGTTTTCTGTTGATTGGGTTAGAAGCTGGTTATTTTTTGTTCGCGCTAGAATGCGGTTTCACCGTATAAATACATACGTGTAATGTACGTGTGTGGTGAGTATATATGTATAGATGCAACTTTTTAAATGCAATGCTGTATTTAGCACGTATGTATACGCATTATGAATATATAAACATATTATAGAATCTGTGTGTGTAGAGTCTGAGGTTCTTCATAGATTAATACTATGATAATGAGGCTATATAGTGAGTGGGTTATTTGGCTACTACTCGGATATAAGTGATGAAAAAGAGAAGGGAAAGGCATCTACAAAAATGACTTTAACGCAATTTGTAAGTGTAAAGCATCTATTTAGCTTAGAGATCCATTCGTTCTGGAGATTAATATCAATCAATACACAACAATATCAGTATATTACATCAACATTTAATTGTGGGCAGTTGTAGTATATATATAGTTGTTGTAGTTATAGTAACTTCATTGTGGGCAGGGAAGTTTAATGCTAGATTTTAATTGAGGTATAATTTGCTTTGTTCCGTGAAAGCTGCGTGCTGACCATCGATTGACCCAAGTTAACGAGTTAATTTTAGTCTGAGTCCGATTAAATGGTTTAAAAGTCATGCTTAAAAATGCCATTCCAAAGCCTCCGGACTTAACTATATGTGCACACTAGCGGTAAGCGCGCATGTCAGATACGTTTTGTCCTTTGGCAGTTTAGGAATGGGTTCGGACCGAAATTAAGCAACAGACGTATTTTAACCAATTTAATCCGTTTAATCCATTATTCCATTCCTAAACATCGGGCAGGCTGTTGTTGTGGTTGTTTTCATTTGCGATGGCATCATGATTAACATTTGCAATCCCAAAATATAGTTTGGAGGCGTATGTCAAAATATTGCGAATGGTGATTTCCGTGGCATCCCTAGAATAAGCTCTGCTTTGGGACACCATCCAATCAAAAAGTTTGTATAAATATCATGGCTATCAATCGTCTGTTAAATGGGGGCTTGCTAAACTTTTTTGTATATTATATATATATAGATTTATATATATATATTATATATATATATATATATATATATATATATATATATATATATATATATATATATATATATATATATATATATATATATATATATATACAGGGGCGTAGCCAGGGGGGGGGGGGAATGGGGGTAATACCCCCCCCGAAATTTTTTCCGACTGAAATTTTACACAAGGGTCGCCCCTTTGGTTTTTATGGTCCGGCTGGAAAAAATTTCCGATACGTCTCCAATTGACCAAATTTGGCCTAAAAAATCAAAAATTTCCCCAATTTTTTCTGGGGGCTGCCGCCAGACCCCTGCAACTCTTTGGCTTAGTGTTCCATGCTTTTATCTTGCATGAAAGCATGTGCGTAGTAGTTGCTTTATGCACTATGTACTTGCATGTACGTATGTCGCCACTCGCCACGAAAGTTGTTTCTGAGGTTTGGGAATGATTTGAGAAAATCAGACAAATGCTTCCCCGGGGACTAATTCGTTTTTTACTCATCTAGAATGTTTTGGTGATTTCAAGATTAGCTAATAAAAAATAAAATGAGTTTGGATTGGAAGCCAACCGCGTGGTGTATTACCAGTCCGCTTTTCTACCTATGTAGCTATTTGTGGTAGCTGAAAGTATATACGTATATGTATTTACGTAATATTCAGGACATTAATATTCTAAACTCCGTTTTGATATTAAGGATATTGGCTTTTAGTCAAGCGTTTGATTAAGTTGAGCAAGAGTGACGAGTGACGACTGTTGACTTTTTGTAAATGAGGTAACTATAGTCTGACCAAAAAGTGTATGTACGGAACTTCATTGCTTCATAGCAGCTTAGTCGTTTGAGGTAACCCCCATAATGTATATATCATTCGAAAGCATTTTTGATGGAGATTTTCATGAAGTTAAATTATTTCGGAAAATTTGAATTTAAAAATTTTAATTCAAATAAAATCGATTTTTCCGCCTAATTATAGGAAACCTAATGTATTAGATATCATTCGATAGCCCATTTCTTTCTGCGTCTAACGATATATACAACATCACTATAGCATGTACCTGTCAAAAATTATCGAATTTTTTTAGTTTTGATTTTTCCATTGAAAAACAGTAGTATAGAGTACCCATTTCGCGCCCGGTTGGGTACGGGTTACCGGCCCTCCATGGAGGGCCGGCCCAGAATTGGGTACGCTCGGGCTTAATCCGGCCCAGAATTGGGTACGCTCGGGCTTAATCCGGCCCAGAATTGGGTACGCTCGGGCTTAATCCGGCCCAGAATTGGGTACCGGATAAGATATCCCGCTTAATCCGGCCCTCCAATAGGGTACGGGATAAGATATCCGGCTTAATCCGGCCCAGAATTGGGTACGGGATAAGATATCCGGCTTAATCCGGCCCTCCAATAGGGTACGGCCTAGATTACTCTGCTTGTCAGACCATTCGGTTTAGTACCCAATTTAAAGAACTACAAAGTTTAATTACGCTATAAAAATCATTGCCATAGGCCATTTTTTAGGTTCTTTAACTCATCAATGTGACCAGATACAGACAAGTTGTTGAACATTCACAGAGAACTTTTTACAGGCTTTCACGTGATGTATTTAGTTTATTTTTAGCTACTCCAGATTCTCCGCCAAATGGAGGGCCATTTACAATCTCGGACAATTTTGAAAAATCACTGTCAGACGTCATTTTTGAGCCTCCATAACTTAGAAACATCAACTGGTAGAGTCAAACGAGTGAACATTCACGGAGAACTTTTTACAGGCTTTTACATGATGTATACCTTGTATTTTTAGCATCTACCGATTTCTCGCCAAATGGAGGGCCATTTACAATTTCGGACAATTTTGAAAAATCAC
Organism: Trissonchulus sp. WLG1_4; assembly: GCA_030248245.1. NCBI lineage: Eukaryota > Metazoa > Nematoda > Enoplea > Enoplida > Ironidae > Trissonchulus > Trissonchulus sp. WLG1_4. The sequence continues at coordinate 2,087 of JASANF010010052.1, read as the reverse complement.
TGTCAGACGTCATTTTTGAGCCTCCATAACTTAGAAACATCAACTGGTAGAGTCAAACTAGTGAACATTCACGGAGAACTTTTTACAGGCTTTTACATGATGTATACCTTGTATTTTTAGCATCTACCGATTTCTCGCCAAATGGAGGGCCATTTACAATCTCGGACAATTTTGAAAAATCACTGTCAGACGTCATTTTTGAGCCTCCATAACTTAGAAACATCAACTGGTAGAGTCAAACTCGTGAACATTCAGAGAGAATTTTTTGCAGGCTTTCAGGCGCCGTATACAGTACATTTTTAACAGCTACCGATTTGCCGCCAAGTGGAGTGCCAATCGCCGTTTTGAACAAAGTCGAAAAAGCTGATTTTTCTCAAGTTTGAAAATTCATATCCGGACACGTAGTAACACGTATTAGCTGTAACTGGCATTGTTGGTAGACTACCTACCAATGTTAAGGATTATGCATTTACCTACGTCGTATCTATGTTCAACTCCTGAGAAAATGGAGGGCCATTTGGTGAGGGTAAGGGGGACTTTTCAAAAACGTCAAATTTCAAACTATCATTTTAGCAATTATAGTGAAGCTAAACTTTTAAAATTTGGTACAGAGAAAGTATACATCAAGAAGTACAATATATGTGAAAATGGAGACCACTGAGCAGTGGTCGAAAATTTGGCAAATTTTTTAGTCGGTGGACTAAACGCTGTTGTGTCTCCGACTTACGCTGTTGAGTTTGATTGAAAATTTGCATGTGTAATAACCGAACGTAGATCTATGTGCTGTGCGAGATTTGTGTGATTTGCATAAAGTAGTATTGATCTGTGATCGATTACATTTGGGTGACCTTGGGGTGCAAAGATCTTGTCTTAGCTTGCAAACTGTAAGCTGAAATTAGGTGTGAATAAAGATAAATGTGTTGGCAAGGCGTTTGTAACTTTTGGTGCAAATCGGCTGAAAAAATTTCAAGTTATAAGCTTTCAAAGCAGACACTCCACTTTTTTTTAGTCTAAAAATTCATCATACTTGGTTGGGTACGTACGTACTTAGCATAGCTGTTTCTTATCAGTACAGCTATAGTTCAGCTGTACAACATTATGTACGTGTGTGTGTGTGTGTGTGTGCGTGTGTCGAAAAAAGTTAATTTTTCTCAAGTTTGAAAATTTATATCCGGACACATAGTAACACGTATTAGCTGTAACTGGCATTGTTGGTAGATTACCTACCAATGTTTAGGAATATGCATTTACCGACGTCGTATCTATGTTCAACTCATTAGAAAATGGAGGGCCATTTGGTAGTTTTAACAAAGTTGAAAAAAGTTGATTTTTCCTAAATTTGAAAAATTATATCCGGACACATAGTAACACGAATTAGCTGAAACTGGTATTGTTGGTAGCATACCTACAAATGTTTAGGAATATGCACTTACCTACGTCGTATCTATGTTCAACTCCTCAGAAATTGGAAGGCCATTTACTATGTTAGACAAAATTGAAAAATCACTGTCAGACATCATCTTTGAGCTTTCATAACTCTAAAACATCAACTGGTAGAGTCAAACTAGTGAACATTCAGAGAGTACATTTTGCAGGCTTTCATATGATGTATACCTTGTATTTTTAGCATTTACTGATTCCCCGCCAAATGGAGCGCCATTCACGTCATTACATCCTTAGGGAAATGCTAAAATGTAACCAAGACTGCTTTTTATGTGTCTGAAAATTGTCTTATCAGTGTTTACTTTTGCAAGACGCACGTGCTAGCCAAGTTACCAGGTTTTAGTCATAATTTATACTAATTTACCAATACTTATATAAAAACTAATCAATTATGCAATAGTTTTTTGTGCTTATATATAGTTTTGTGATTATACTTTGGTGTCACTCACAAACGAGTTACATGTCTTTAATAATAACGTCAAATAGCGTGCAGTTGGAAAACTTCTTCATCCACAATGACTGGCACAGCCTGGTGTTTTAAGTATCAGCTGGAATTCAAACAGACACTATGTAAACCGAGTTGTGTACTAGGGCAGTAGTCACCCGTTATCTAGGTTTTTCTAAGCGATCACGTGACTACATAG
>JASANF010010049.1:0-17066 GCA_030248245.1 Trissonchulus sp. WLG1_4 | reverse complement strand
GTTGAAATTTCAGCAAAACAAAAACCTGCTGTGCTGCAGGTTTGAAATGTCAATAGTTCTAAAACCATGGTTTACTGAAAATATACGAAATTCGTAACGAATCAGGCGATATTTCGTAATGAAATTATGTGTAAATCATAATAAAAACGTACGTAAAACCATGGTTTAGTAAAACCACCGTTGTGAAATCCACCCTTAGTCTCCAATGATGAAAACCCCTTAACATAATAATATTATTATGTAACACCATAATCCACAAAAAATTAAAATAATCCAACAAGAGCTAACCCGTCATACGAAAAAAAACAAAACATAAAAGCCTAAAAACCTCACCGCCACAGATGCGTTCATAGAGACATCGAAAACGGACTCAAGCACAGATTGATCCAGCGACTCATTGTAGGCTTCTACGATGAGTTTGCGGATCGCAGTTCTGATCCATGCACTCGTTGAGCAGTCGACGCAGGGAGCCCACCTCCTTGATGGTCAGCGGGCGCAAACTTTTGCCAGCCAAGCCCAGCAGCAGATTATAAACTTTACCGGCCATGCCGGGGTAAGTCTGAAGAATGTGAAATAAAGTAAATAAGCGAAATCGTCATAATTATTCATCGCAAAACTAATGAACACAACTACTGCAACTGCAAACATTTGTCAAAGAGTTTCTGAGAGTGCATCAGAAACAGGGTTTTTTGTGTAAAATAGAGTGTATTTACACATCGGCCGCCTAATTTACACAACAAAAAATATAAATACACACTGATTTACACAACCCCATTTCCCCCTAAAAGTTGATAATATTTTGGTAGTAAAAATTACAAAAAATCGCGAAGTGGCAATTGCGGCCTGTGACCTCTTAGTGCTAACAAAAGCGGGTCTTGTTTTTAACCCAATCCAGTTTCTGGGGGCTTCTGCTGTTAAATGGCTTCGGATTTTTTATTTTAGCATTCTTTTTTGTGCACTTGAAACTTACTGAAAGTGAAAAGTCAGCCATGTTGATGTTGAGCTTGTATGTGCGATTTGTCATATTACTTCAAACTATTTTGAAATACAAAGGGTTTTCCACACAGAATTAAAAAAATGTGTATGATCTGGCTGATAAAACAGATCTCTATCTGTGTAAACCTGCGTATATGCTATATTCTACGTCGCATTTTATTTATTGATTTCTAATCGCAGTTTAACACGGGGGGGGGGGGCGGGACCACCCCCAGTTTTTTTGGTTCAAGGGCAAGCAAATTTTCTATAAAATTTTCTATTAAATATGGGCATTTCTAGCAAAATATGGTTTTTAAGTGCAAAAACGATCAATTTTTACCTCAAAACTGCTAAAATACACAGTTTCAAAAATTTACACAACATATCCTTAATTTACACAGCAAATTTTTAATTTACACAACATTTACACAGTGCCGATTTTGAAAAAACCCTGATCAGAAATAATATTTTTTGTTTACTCACAGCCATACATGGGCATGGCGCGATTGCTTCCCCCCAAATCTGACCCCCCCAGGATTGGCTTTTATCCCAAATGGATAAAATTTAAAAATCGGTGTAAAATCCCCCCCCCCCGCCCCAGGTCGACTGCTCCCCCAGCAGATATTCTCAGCTGATAAAAGACCGTTTCCGGTAAAAAGGCTTACCCGCAGAGTCTAGATTTCCGGCGGCTGGCTTCTGAAACATCGAAAAGAAATGAATTTAAACACTATAGCCATGAAAAGAGAAGACATTATACATATTATTATATACTTTTTTGTAACTAATTAATTACAAGAATGAGTCTCCCATAATATGTACAATTTAGTCACTTTCATATTACTGACTATATTAAAAAATAGCTAATATTAAGTATACTATGACTAAACTAAAAAAATAATATTAAGATACCAACTCTTTGACGAACAAAAATTTACTAATCTTGATCCACAGTTAAAAGTTAAAAGTTCAGTACAAAAGCCGACTGACTGTCTCCTCAGCCAGAGCTTTTTTAGCACTGGGCGCATCCAAATCAGCTTCTTGTGCGTTTCTTTTCTTTCCACTGAAATCTGTTCCCAGATCGCTCAAATCTTCCAAACTGAAAGTCATGTCCGGTGGCGCTTTCGCTTTACCCCCTTGCGCCGATGACGTATTATACGATGACGACATTTTGCTTTTTCACAGCAGAAATGTCTTGAGGACGCTTCTAAAAATACAAAGATGTTTTTGTTTTTGTACACTGAAAAATTTTATATTTCATGAAGAAGTTTTTAATATAAAATTTTAATTAATACAATAGCATGACAGGGCAGTCGGTCACTAGGCTTCATTAAGTTGGTTTTGCACTTTATATGATAATTAACTGCAAAGAGCAGTTCTATACTGTCATCGTGTAAACTGAAAACGCTATTAGCTGTTATTAGTTAGTTACTAGCGTTTATCTAACTTATGCAAAGGCAAAGCCAAAGCAAATTCGTCAGCTGGAATTTTTGCTGCTGTTCGTTTTTTTAGTGCGGATATTAAAGTAGAGTGCAATAGATTATATATATATATATATATATATATATATATATATATATATATATATATATATATATATATATATATATATATATATATATAAAATATATAATATACACACACATACAGTTCTAAATTGTTAGGGGGCCTCTCGGGCCCCAGCTTTGGACGAATTTTGCTAAGTGACCAAATGACCAATTATATATTTGAAAAAATTGACCAATTTTCTAATAAAAATTATGTAACTGAACTCAATATCTTCGGACCCGCCATCACCCGGTTCTTGATTTTGGAGGGTGTCTCCAACTCTCCACCATACATAAGCGTCCCCCCCCAGAAGGCATCCATCCTTACCCGTTCCCCAGATTGCCAGGTTCGAGATATGCTCACGAAGCCAAAATTGGAGGCTCACACGGAGACGGAGCGATACTCGGCGGAAAAGTTGCTCCGCACCCCCCCTCCCGGGGCTCACCCCCGCCCCAAGAATACGTCAGCTGCCCCCACGTATGGTGTCCACCCTCCCATTCAGCCCTGTTACACATTTACACATGTTAGTAATCAGACTCAGTGATACTTCAGCCCGTGTTCTTAACACAGCGAACAAAACAATTCATTTAAGATTTATATGTGGTTGCACACAACTGCAGTTTGCATATACGTATATAATAAGGGTATATATTTCGACTGTTGTTGTTGTTGCTGTAAAATTGTTGTTTATAAAATTGTTTATAAAATTTCTTCATGTTCATAGGTATGCTAAAGGGGGTGGCGACCCCCAAAAAGGCCTCACTCACCCCTCTGGGCAAAAATAAACTTTCCCCAAGTATCACTAAACACTGCATCGCTTGTTTGATTTGCCCAGCTCATTTTTTCATCTAACTTTTTGAACACAAATTATATTGTGTCCCAACTTCCCACCATTCCACATTGTTTAGTGAATATGGTTCCACATTCCACACAGTGAAACATTGCAATAAATTGGCACAACTTGCGACAACTTTGACTGTTCTGTAGTTCACCCGCCATGTTCCTGGCAGATGTGACAGCCAAGTGTACCTCTGTTCGGTCAAGTTCTGGCTGAACTTGCGGTTGCAAAATTGTAGACTTGGAACAGACCAAGAATTTACAGCTGTCAGGCCGAGCTGTACACGAGCGTTCAATGTTCTAAAACAATATCACTATTACATCAAATATACAGTCTCAAGAGTACATGAAAGTAATCGTAACTGCAATACTCTGCATAGGTATTCAAAAAATGCGTTGTTCAAAAAATTAAAAAAAACCAGGCTTGTTATGCGCACTTGCAACCAAGCCCGGCTTGAAAACCCGGCACTTCGTATCCAAAAAACCAAGCTCGGCTTTTTGCACAAGCTTTTTGGCATTCATAAAAGCTGGGACGAAAAGTCGGGTTATGGTATATACATATTTATAAAAATCAAGCTTGGATTATAATCCTGGCTTTATTGATTTTTTCATTAAGACTGTACTGTACAATACTTGGATATCCTGTACTCATCACAGTTGACAGTATACCTATATGACAGCGGTGCTGCTGTAAGCGACGACAGCGGCAAAATAGCAGCAAGCATTTGCTAAGTGAAAATCAGCCGGCGCTGTTTGCAAAACAGCATCAAAAGTTTCTCCTGCCACATTGAACGATGAAAAAATACACATTTTGTCCGATATATTAGTAAATGCCACAAGCATAAACTGTTGCTTCCAAATGATGAGATCTTAAGATTTAAAATCGAAGTAGAACTCTCGTCAACGACAGGGATATATACATCACGCTACTATGTCAGAATATATAAATAATAGGAGTGATCCATCGGTAAATTATTTTTTCACCGTATTTGGAAGCATAGTGAAGACTGTAACATCGCAAGCGATGAGCGTAGCTTCTATTCCAACTTCGGGCTGTGGCGCTTCGCACATAAATCTCTGTTAATAGTATGAAATTAGCAGTGATGCAATATCCATGTGCAAATAGATAAGAGTTCTACGTTAGATTTACTGTACAAGCAAGCACCTATGACGAATGAAAGCACTTACCAAATTTGGCCGAAGTAATCATTGGAATCGTAAGGGACTACCTGATAATACAGCTAAAACAATAACACGCGCCATAACAATTTCAAGGTTTCAAGTTAAACAAGCAACTTAAGCATCAGTGGCGTATCCAGGATTTCGCAAAGGAGGGGGGGGGGCTGCGGGGGGGGGGGGGGTGCGGAGCACCGTGAGCCACCAGATTGAGCAGTGAGCTGCCGCCGCTCAGTGCCCCCTATTCCACCGGTGCAACTGAGGCGGGGGGGAATTCTAACTGATATTTTTCACAGTGAAAACACGTTTACATAGGTTTTCGCATGCGCTCATTGCGTTCATTTTTAGCACTTTCCAAGCGAAAAAACGTTGATTTATACCTTTTCGAAAAAATTCAATTTTTGTCGAAAATCATCGTTTTTCGACATATATACTGGGGCTAATCATCGAAAATTATGACCAATACAGTCGTAATATCAGCCTGAAGTTTGATCGTCATGAAGTAACACATAATAATATATATACTTAATACAGCTTTGTTTGCAACATATTTAGCTCATTTATACCAAAAATCTTAATTTTGCCAACTAAAAAAAGAGAAATATGCATAGTTGAAAGTTAAATTGAGCTTACATATCAAAAGTTTTAGTTTCTTTTTGCGTAGACAATAAAATTATTACATTTTTCTAGAAAAATATGCATCATTAGTCATAAGTAGTGATAAATACGATCTGAAAACGTCACTGATGCTCAGCACCAACCTGGCACTGACAGTCAAGTTCGGTTTAAAAGTGCAGCTAGCAAAGGTCATTTTATTTGATGCAAGCAACTAAGACTAACCTTTGCTGACCCACCTACCAAGCCTGAGCCTAAGCACTAAGCCTCAGCCTCAGCCTAAGCACTAAGCTTAAGCCTAACCTAAGCCTAAACCTAAGCACTAAGCCTAAGCCTAAGCCTGAGGAATAAATTGAAACAGTAGCAAAGGTCATTTTATTTGATGCAAGCAACTAAGACTAACCTTTGCTGACCCACCTACCAAGCCTGAGCCTAAGCACTAAGCCTCAGCCTAAGCACTAAGCCTCAGCCTAAGCACTAAGCTTAAGCCTAACCTAAGCCTAAACCTAAGCACTAAGCCTAAGCCTAAGCCTGAGGAATAAATTGAAACAGTAGCAAAGGTCATTTTATTTGATGCAAGCAACTAAGACTAACCTTTGCTGACCCACCTACCAAGCCTGAGCCTAAGCACTAAGCCTCAGCCTAAGCACTAAGCCTCAGCCTAAGCACTAAGCTTAAGCCTAACCTAAGCCTAAACCTAAGCACTAAGCCTAAGCCTAAGTCTGAGGAATAAATTGAAACAGTAGCAAAGGTCATTTTATTTGATGCAAGCAACTAAGACTAAAGGCCGATTCACACGCTGCGATTTTGCCGCTGCCATTTGGACGCGAAACGCAAGACGCAGGGTGTCGCACACAAAACGCAGCATCTGAACAAACGTTGCGTCTCGCAAACTATTTTGCTGCGTCTTTACTGTTTTAAAAATATGAGAAACAGCTTTGCTAATATTGTTGAAACCAACACGTTCGCAGCATCAAAACGCACAGAAACCGCAGATAGAATTGCAGTCTGGCTTTTAAAACGCTGCGGAAAAATCAAGACGCATGCATTCCGAATTGAAATCGCTGCGTCTGTTCAGACAGTGCGTTTTGCCGCAGCGGCGAAAACGCTGCGGCAAAATCGCAGTAAAATCGCAGCGTGTGAATCGGCCTTAACCTTTGCTGACCCACCTACCAAGCCTGAGCCTAAGCACTAAGCCTCAGCCTAAGCACTAAGCCTCAGCCTAAGCACTAAGCTTAAGCCTAACCTAAGCCTAAACCTAAGCACTAAGCCTAAGCCTAAGCCTGAGGAATAAATTGAAAAAAAAAAACGGTTAAGAAGCATCAGGAATAACTTTACCACACTAAAAAACCCTAAATAACTTTATATTTAAAAAAATTGCAGCTATAGCCCGTAATTTGTACGGAACCGGAGTACCGGACTTGTGCTGTAACGCTTCGATCAGCCTGGTCCTGGTGGCTTCAGAAAAAGTTTTGTAACTTTTGAAAGCCTGAACCGATTTACAAAATTTTTTCAGCATTTAGTAGCTTAGAAGTTGCTCTTTCGATGGTAACAGCAGGTTTTCATTTGATTCAGTATTTTTGACTAAATACAATTTTGCGCAAAAAATTTCATGTAAAGTTTAATTTTTGGACAAAGTTTGATTTCCAGCTAAAGCATATATACATCCTACAAACCTAACCTAGCCTATTTAGACCCCCCCTAGGTTTGGGGGATACAGGGGTACTCCGGATCATTAGTCGAAAAAAATGCCGTTTTTCCGAGTTATTCGACCCCTAAGGGTTTTAACACCAATAATTTCACTTCAGATTTTTATTGAAAGGGGCTACAGCTATTTTTGGGGCTAGAGATCAGATTGGGGGCATGGCTGACGATGGGGGTTTCATATTTGTATTAAAAGATGGGGTAGGAAGCGAATTAGAATCGAAAATAATTCCCCCCGCTTCAGTCTGACCTATTCCACCAGTACTGGTGGACAGTTGGACTACAGTTGGACTACTTGTACTACTGTATGTTAGTAGAGACATTAGCGAAAATAGAAAATCTTTAGGAAAAAATTAATTCACAAATAACCAAAAATATATACGATCGAAATATGTCAGAAACAAGGCAGAAATTGAATCGAAAAGTGGAGGAAATATTACAGAAAAATAGCGGCCGAAAAGTGGCGGAAAGTTGCGCTAATTGAAGGAAATGTTGCAGAAAATTGAAAGAAAAGTAGCAGAAATGGTGCAGAAATGTACTACTACTACTACTACTACTACTTTATTTCGCTCCAAAAACAAACAAGCAAAATAAAAAAAATGTGTCCGAAATGTTGCAGACAGTGAGAATTGTTCAAAATCAAGAGGAAAATGAAGGGGAACTGTAGGAACCCCTACCCCACCCGCCCCCGCACAAGGAAAAAATGAGTACAAAATTCTGACAAAAAAGTATATACAAATAATAAACAAAATATTTTGCATGAATTTTTTATAAATTTTGTATTTCTACCTTGTATTTTTTATTTTTTTATTTTGTATTTTTTGTATGTTATATAATTGTTGTACAAATTTTGTACTCATTTTTTCCTGTGCCGGTCGACGCTTCGTACGGTTGGTACGGTTCTTCTTCTTGGTACTTCTTCATTATTAAAAATTGCTCCTTTTAACTAAAAATGCTATTTTGTGTCGGAAAATGTAGTTAATTTATTGTCTATGCAAAAAGAAACAATAACAATTGATATGTGAGCTCAGTTTAACGATGCATAGTTCGCCTATTATATGTTTAAAAAATTAACATTTTTTGGTATAAATTAGCAGAATATATATTTTGAAAACAGAACTGAATTAAATATATTATTATAAGTTACGTTATGATGATCAAACTTCAGACTGATATTACGACTCTATCGGTGAAAATTTTCGAAAATTAGCCCCTGAATGTCGAAAAATGCTGATTTTCGACAAAATTTGAATTTTTTCGAAAAGCAGTAAATCTACATTTTTTTGCTTGGAAAGTGCTAAAAATAAACTCAGTGCGTCCAAAAACCTATAAAAACGTGTTTTTACATTGAAAAAATATGCGTTTGAATTTCCCCCCCCCCCCCCTGCCGAACCAGCACCGTTCCCCCCAGTGGCGTATTTAGGGCAGTGGCGTACCCAGGGTGGGGGCTAGGGGACATCAGTCCCCCCCTTTTTTTCATGTGGTCCCCCTTTGGTTTTAAGACACCGCCGAAAAAATTTTTCCCGCACGTCCCCAATTGACAAAAACTACACTGAAATTTCAAAAATTTTCTAAAATTTTCTTTCGAGGGGATCTCCCCCCTACCCTAATTCATTACTGCTATAATGTACATGACTTTTATCTGCTATGGTGTATTAATAATGAGTATATAATGCTGACAACTATGATTGGTATTTAGATATATATGTTTTGTATGGCTTTTAATTAAAAACCGTGCGGTGGGTTGAGCGGAGGCAAGAGGGCGGACAGTGGAGGAGATATAGGGGCTACATAATACATATACCCCTCCCCCCTTAGCGCAAAACAAAGGAAAACTTTTGATAGCCGCAGAACAAAAATAGCCGTAAATTGATGAAATTTGGCCTCAAAATCGCAAAAACCTTTCCGGAGGCTGCTCGCCTCTGACTTTACGTCGCTTTGCGTTGTCATCTCAAACAAGATTGTCCCCCCCTTAATTGCAGTTTTGCAGCTCAAGTCTTAATTGCACGGCCGAAAAAAATGTCCCATACGCCTCCAATTTACCAAATTTAATTTGGCCTAAAAATAAAAAATCTCGATTTTTTTGGTGGAGGCTGCCGCTATTAGGCCCCTGAAACCACTATGATTTTACGACAAGTGTTGCTTAGAATTGCTTTTTCAATGCAAATTTTATTTCGAATATCGAAAAAAGCTTCAACTTCTGGGGGCTGCCGCCCCCAGACCCCTGCACCCACTACGATTTTACGACGAGTGTTGTTTAGAATTGCTTTTTCGTTCCTTAGAATTGATTTTTCAATGCAAATTTTGTTTCAAAATTCTAAAAAAGGTCCAGCTTTTGGGGGCTGCCGCCGCCAGACCCCTGCAACCACTAGAATTTTACGACGAGTGTTGTTTAGAATTGCTTTTTCGTTGCTTAGAATTAATTTATCAATGCAAATTTTATTTCGAAAATCGAAAAAAACTTCAGCTTCTGGGGGCTGCCGCCCCCAGGGCCGGTATTCATAAAAGTCGGGATAAGTTCATAAGTCTGGCTTGAAAAGCCGAGATAAAAAGCTAGGCTTATGCGCAAGCTTGGATTTTTATTCGAGCTTTTTGTTTAATCCAGGCTTGTTCAAGCCTGGCTTTTTATCCGAGCTTTTTATTCATAATGAAAAAATCAATAAAATATACGTGGAAGCCGGGATTATAATCCTAGCTTGATTTTTATGAATACCATAAGCTCGGCTTTTTATCCCAGCTTTTATGAATACCAAAAAGCCTGGATAAAAAGCCGAGCTTGGTTTTATGAATACGAAAAGCCGGGATTTTAAGCCGGGCTTGCTCAAAGCTCGGATAAAAAGCCGAGCTTGCACTTTTATGAATACGGGTGCAGACCCCTGCAACCACTATGCATGCAATCGGTTAAAAAATTCTAAAAAGTTAACCCTTCTGCAGACTGTTAAACTGCGTGCGTGTTTCAATTCCCACCCCCCCCCCACCCCCGGTCGTCGACCATCAGTTCAGCCCCCCCTGCGCGAAATCCTGGGTACGCTACTGATTTAGGGAGGGCTTGGTGGGCTTGGTATATACGCTTCAAATGCATGTTCTCACAGGAAAATTATTTCCAGAAAACAACTAGATCGTAAAAAAACTAGATTAAAAAAAACCAGAAAAAAATTATCTATTTTTAACATTTAACATTAACATTAACACATTTATATAACATTAACTTTTTTCTGTTTTTTTCTAGTTTTTTCTAACTTACGATCTAGTTTTTTTCTGGTTTTTATCTATAATTATCTATTATCTTATTATCTATCATATTATCTATCATCATAGCTAAAAGTCTCTCAAACGTAAAAAATGATGTATCATAACACCATTCTAATTCAAAAGTCATGAGCTGCGTCTTTTGATTAAAGAGCTTATTAAATCAATTTCTAGTCTGCATGTATCTTTCAAAGGAAAAAATAAAACGCGATCAAATTTGCAAAAAGCATCACGTTGATAGGCTAAGGCCAACATCAATGCCTTGAACAACTAACGAAAAGTGAAACCCTTAAGGGTGCGCTCCGGGAATCAAGGATTTGGGCTATATTTTTTGAAAACAGCAAAAATGACCTGTCATTCTTGAAGAAAAGTTGTCCAGGGCCCCGTTGCACCAAACACTGATAACTGATAAATTATCAGTTATCAGTAAATTATCAGTAAACTGCGTTGGCACGGCGTTTACTGATAACTGATAATTATCAGTTATCAGTTATTAGTTATCAGTTATCAATTATCAGTGTTGCACAAAATTTACTGATAAATTATAATTTATCAGTTATCAGTAAAATTTCCCCCATTTATCAGTGAATTATCAGTGTTCGTTGCACAAGGCAAAACACTGATAACTGATAACTGATAATTTTAGCCAATTTTTTATCAGTGTTCGAGTTCGTTCACTGATAAATTTTATTTATTAGCATTTTCCAGCGACTACAGTTACTTTTGATGTATGTAAACAATTTTTTAATGATTTTACTTGAAATTTTGCCGCTTTTCGCCTAATGTTTCATACTTTGATACCATATTAGGGATGAAAACTGATTCAGTGTTCCAGTGTGGCAGTGGCGTACCCCGGGGGGGGGGCTAGGGGGACATCAGCCCCCCCCTTCGCGGTTTTAGCCCCCCCCTTCGCGATTTCAGCCCCCCCCCCCTTTTTCACTTTTTTCCTGTGGTCCCCCTTTGGTTTTATGACACCACTGAAAAAAATTTTCCGGCACGTCCCCAATTGACCAAAATGACACTGAAATTTCAAAAATTTCCCAAAACTTTCTTTCGAGGGGATCTCGCCCCCAATTCATTACTGCTCTAATGTAATACATAACATATCAGATATTTTGTATTAATAATGAGTAATGCTAACAACTATTATTGGTATTTAGTTATATATATATATTTTGTGTGGCTTTTAATTAAAAACCGTGCGGTGGGTGGAGTGGAGGACGGACGGATGTCTAAGGACAGCTTTAGTCACACATGGTTTTTCTTCATTTTTTTCCTGTATACAACGTATTTTTCAGGTTTGCTAGTCCCCCCATGGGCTAATTTTTGCAGCCGTAAATTGATGAAATTTGCCCTCAAATCGAAAAAATTTTTTCGGAGGCCGCTCGCCTCCGGAACCACCGCGCTGACTTTACTTCGCTTTGTGGTGTCATCTCGCTGTGTTTATTCAATGTTCAGACAAATTTTTAAACAAGGATGTCTTCCCCATTTAGCTTTTATGGACCGGCCAAAAAAATTTTATGATACGTCTCCAATTCACTGAATTTGCCTAAAAATAAAAAATTCCCAATTTGTTTTCTTGGAGGCAGCCGCCCCCAGACCTCTGCAAACTGCGCGACAAGTTATATACTAGTCAAGTCAATCAAGTTTGTATGATTTCACGACAAGTGTTGCTTAGAATTGCTTTTTCAATGCAAATATTATTTTAAAATTTTAAAAATGCTCCAGCTTCTGGGGGCTGCCGCCCCCAGACCCCCGCAACTACTCTGATTTTACGTCCAGTGTTGCTTAGAATTGCTTTTTCAATGCAAATTTTATTTCAAAATTATAAAAAAAGCTCCAGCTTCTGGGGGCTGCCGCCCCCAGACCCCTGCAACCACTATGATTTCACTAAAAGTGTTGCTTAGAATTGGTTTTTCAATGCAAATTTTATTTTAAAATTCTAAAAAAGCTCCAGCTTCTGGGGGCTGCCACCCCCAGACCCCTGCAACCACTATGATTGCAAGACATCAGACATTTTTTCAATATCAATGCAAGCAGTTTAAAAATTCTAAAAAGCTAAACCTTCTGCAGATTGCCTTGGACTGCGTGTACGTTCCCCCCCCCCCCCCCCCCCCCGGTCGTCGACCATCAGTTCAGCCCCCCCTTCGCGAAATCCTGGGTACGCTACTGCAGTGTGGTTCATACAGTGTCCCAGCCACACAGCGTTGTCTTTGTATAAGTGATACAAAAATTGATTCAAATGTGAAAATATATGCTTCTAAATCGATGCTCATACAAAACTGAATATAATGACAAAGAAAATTTTAGAAAAACAGTCGATTTAACGCTAATTTTTACGTTTTTTACGGTTTAGTGATAATGTGTTCTTGTGCAACACTGCTACTGATAACTGATACTTGATAACTGATAAATGTGGTGCAACGCTATACTGATAACTGATAACTGATAGTTGATAACTGACTTGATAACTGATAACTGATAAATTTTTGTGCAACGGGCCCAGATTTTATTCAGCTTTCAAACAAATTCAGCAAGTAAGCCAGTGCATCAATGATTTTCGAGGTTATTCAAACATTCGATACCAAGTTAATATTATTTTAAAATTAAAACAATTTTAGCGCGGTTTGTGCAAAAAATCTGCAAAAAAATCCAACTTTTAGAAGCTTCAGACTCAAATAACGGTAGTGTGAATACAAAAACAATTTTTCGGCATTCGATTACAAATTACTGGAACGGTGTTTTTCTCCAGAACTTTGCACGCTAATAGCCTCTAGCTCTGCGCCGTTGAACAATTTTTTTATTTAAAGCTTTCTTTAAAAATTTTTTTATATGAGTTTTACTGCTCAGAGCTCGACTTCAAACAAACATAATGGCATTTTTTTCAAAACCCAGATTGCTAAAAACCAAAATAACGTTCACCTAGAAAAGCGCAACAGTTACACGTTGATGTATAATTTATGCTTATTTGTAAAATTTAAACAGAGTTATCTTTTGCCGAAAATTTGCTCATGTTCGGTGTTTTGAGTGTCACGTGACATGATCACGTGATCTGAAACTTTGCCGCAGGCGTTGTTTCATACCATACTACGTAATTGTAAGGTAAAGTTCTACTTTTTGTACCTTTTTTCATATGTTCTGAGGTAACCCCCGATTCCCGGAGCGCCCCCTTAAGATGCATAATTATTCCGAGTTTGTGGGAAAATTAATAATAAGGCAAAAGACAAACATTAAAAATTGCAAATTTAGAATAAATTTAAAAAAGATACCGAAACCCGGGATCGAACCAGGAACCTTTAGATCTTCAGTCTAACGCACTCCCAACTGTGCTATTTCGGCTTGCTAATAATCGTTAAAGTGGACATGACAATTGGTGCTCTGTGATTAAGCGTAAGATAACATCACAGTCTTATTATGGTTTTGGTTCATCTAGAATCATTTCTAGTTAACAGTTAATAGTTCTAGGTAGGTAATCTATCTAATTTTTTCTAACTTTTTCTGGTTTGTTCTAGTTTTTTTACTAACTTACGATCTAGTTTTTTTCTGATTTTGTCAAAATACGATCTAGTTTTTTTCCGGTTTTTGTCTACCTTTTCTCAGATTTGCCACAAATCGGTTTTTATTGTTTTTTGAGTACTTTTACATGTCTGGGAAGTTGACAGCCCCACAAACGGAACAAATTCCAAACTCAGCGGCACAAAATGTGCAGTATTATTTTATACATGTGCCTGAAGAATTTTTGAAAAGCACATGTACAGCAAATGAGAAAAACAACTTCAAAATGTGGGGCTGTCAACTTCCCACTTTTAAATGGTGACAGCCCCACACATAGCATAAACTTGGAAACTTAATTCATAAATAACTACTCATTAATTTACACATTTGCCTATTATTAGTGTGTTAGTGCTTAGCAATTTAGCTTCCTTATTTGTCTTTAACCTTACTAAATAGTCTCTATCGTGTGGCGTCTGGCTTAGGCTTATGAAAGTTTTCGCCAATTATTTTGAACGTATGTAGCTTTAACTCAAGCGCATAGCGCTTAGCAAACGCTTAGCGTTACTATGTGAATAACACTTAGTATGTGAATACGGGCCTTAAACGTTTAATTTCTTTTAATTTTAACTTTTTTAATTTTAAAAAATGATAAAGTTTTTTGTGACAAAAAAATCTGTCGGCTGCCACAAAGGACAGTGCACAGTGTTACTTATGATAAAATATGGCATCTCGGTAGACGCACACGCACATGAATTGCATTTCGCGTTTTAGTTACAATAGCACGATACGATACATGGCAAAAAGGACATGTCATTGTCAGTGCTGTGAAACTATTCTCTAATCTATTAGTCAGTAGTTTTATAAAAAAATACTTACTAACAAAACAGTAAAACATAGTATCTATCCGTTATGACTAATCATTTTTACTGAAATTAGTTTAGCAATAAAATTTATTTGCAAAACCCTTTTTAGTCACGATAATTACCAGTACCCAGTAAAGAAGAGCGTAGAGGTGTAGACAGAAGACGACGACGACAAAAACGAGCGAGGCGAAATCTTCAGAGATTGCCGCCAAGAATTCCAAACCCACGCAGAACTCATCACAGCGAATCTGACAGTGACGTAAACACTGACGGAGTTCTTCAAATTGGTGATAACAAATGGCTGGTTGTTCCGTTAGTAAAGTGGAAGAGAGGAGGGGTGATAGGCAGGAAAACCAGCCTCATCACCCATTTTTTCATGAAGCTCACCACAACATCACAACAGGCTATCCACAGGAAATTACTACAACCAGTAGTAGCAGCCAAAATGAGACCAGAGCCAGCAACATCAATAACAACGGCAATAAGAAAAGATTTTGAACGTTTAGTATATTTAAACTGTTGATATATTTGAACTGTCACAATGTTCACAAATGTGTGAAAAACGTTACTTATTTTTTTAGTTCTTGAACACATTCAATTTTTACTATTATTGTTTACGAGTATTAATAAACATTTCAATTCAAAAATTTTACGGCAAGCGACATACAGATAAAGACAAACATAAAATGTACGTAAACTGATAAAGTGCTGCGCCAATACTTCTCAGTTGACCTCAGTTGACACACATCAAAAGGTTGACATTTGTAATAGTGATAAGATTACGTTCAGTACAGTCCCTGCAAAATCCTGCATAGTTTTGCTAGACTTTATGAAAGCATGACACTGACTGATGTTCTACAACAAAAGCACCGGTACTACTCCGGCTCTTCAAATTTTAAGACTCACCATTTATTTTTTTAATTATGGTCATGTTTAATAAATAAATAAATACCGTCCGGGTAAAATCTGTGAAATGAACATACCACAAACGTTTTATGCAACATTATTTGAGAAGTAGTCAGAAAAATTACGTTATCATACCACGTGAAATGTTATTAGAGTGGGTACATGGTGTATGCTTAGGAGTTAGAACTACTAATTCACAAGTTACATTTTCTTACGTCTAAAGCTGTGCTTTATCTTTGCTGTTTGTGTAAGTGCAGCCAAGATACAATTTTCAATTCTGCGTCCGATTGGGAATGCAAACCCTCACTTTTCAAAAGTATAAGGGTTTGTATTCACAAACAGACGCCAATAACTACTTCCGTCAATGAGACGCAGTGCTTTTCAAACCTGAGGACTGTGTTTCATATCGTTTTCAGCAGGCGATTTTATCTTACAGCGTGGAAAAATTTTGCATCTGTGAAAACAAAATAAAGTAATTTTAAGTCAACTAAGTAATAAAGTCTACAAAAACATCCTAAAAACCTTGAGAAACAGCAGGTGAACATGACAGAATGTGGAAAAATGACATGTGGCGGAAACAATTTCGATCGACAGACAATTCTTTGTAGTGATCATTTTAATTTACTTTTGTTTGTTATAAATTTTAATCCATGATCACATGAGAATATTCTGTCACAAACAACTGTCGTTCTCATAGCATCTGTATGGTTTTCCATCGATTTTGAAATGACACGTGAAGTTTTTTCCACGAAAACACTAATAAGAAATACTATATAGAGAAAATTTTGTTTTCAGTCCTCGACAAAACAGCCCACAGCAGGGAAAGCATTGTGAAATCATGAGTATGGCCATATTTATACTTTATATTTAATTTCTGATATGTAATATATATCTAACAGTTTGGTAGCAGAATTATGTGTTGCATGGGTATTGCATATGTAATGCATATTGCATATGTAATGTAACTTTTTAAATTGCAATATTTAATATTTTTATTTACATGTGTAGGGACTAGGGAGGGACTTTAATTCCGAAATAATTTCTAAGCCACATCTTTGTATTTAGTCATAAATTTAATTGTATATATTCCATATTCTGTTAATACTTCGGATTAAACATATATTTTTGTAAATCTATTGCTTTTACAATGCTTATTGACTATAGTAGAAACTTAGTTTGTGCTCTTGAATTACAGACGAAATTTTGAAACCGCCGTGAAAACTTTTTTGCGCCCCCCACATCGGTACGTTAATTTAAAGTTACTTCTGAATGTAACGTTACTTGTATTGGAGTATCTATCTAGCTAAGACTAATGTTGCGTGCAGTACAGATAATATCTAGTATTTACAACAGTTACATTTGTGTACAACGGTTCAGCTGACTAATAGTTAATTTTATTCTTATTTTTAGCCATGTTTTGACACCAGTCCCGCCGCCTAGTGTACCTCACCGCTCACCGTCTCATGAGGATTCGGTTCCAAGTGAACACACGTACGATCAAATTTATTATTAAGATTGCGTTGCATGTGTTGATGCTGTTGTGGCGGGGAGGGCCGCCACAATACCGTCTAGTGCTACACACCTCTGCCTCAAAGGCTTTTATTGCAAGCAAAACTGTACGTACAATAACAGACACGCACAAAAATACACTCACACACTACGCACGACTCTGCGGCGACACCCTCCTAGTAGGCTTTAAAA
>JASANF010010048.1:0-11393 GCA_030248245.1 Trissonchulus sp. WLG1_4 | reverse complement strand
TATAATATATGCATATTCTCGTTAATAAAGTCTTGTACCAATGCTTTTACAAGCTCAGCCTAAGTATTTTTCCGCTTTAGACAGACAGAAATCTATTCTACCCAAAGAGCCCTCCTATTCAGGGAGTCAAATTACACCTATGAACATCAAAATCCGAATTTTCGATAACTTGACCCCTTGGATCCGTTGTGGGGGGGTACCCTAGGAGGGGGACGTAGGAAAGTTCACGAGAGTCACAGACAAAAATGAACCTCGGATTCGTGTTCAGGGTGTCAAATTACCCCATTGGACATCAAAATTTCAAATTCAGAAAATTGACTTCCTAGGTGGCACCCTGGGGGCCATGGGTGTCCAGAGTATATATATATATATTCACTAAATTAGTTTATAGAAATTAGCTAAACTTGATATCCAATGTCAACAGAAATATAACTCACTTAATTATTCACAATTACTTTACGTTTTTATTGAGCGTTCTGCAAGAAGAGGGGGCGTTACACTGGCCTAATCATATTTTACTAATGAGGAAGTTCCAAATTTGTTACTTCATTAACGCAACGCAGCAGCAGATGGCAAACGGCGGGCGTTTTTGAAGTATTTTGCACATGTGTATGATAAAAATGTTTGGCAATATTTTATTGAAGTTGTTTTGATTTTTTTAACTGAAGTCTATTGTTTAATTATCCAAATTTAATAAAGTCTATTGGCTAAAATTTCCAATTGACCCGTAGTGACCTTTCAGGTGGCCACTTTTATTGTTCTAATTTTTCGAATTTTGTCCCCATTGGCCATTCTGCATCCATATTACTATTTGGTTTCAAAATTATGGCCGTGCCACTGTTTTCTTATTTTGCTAAAATTTTGTCCCCGTATTCAGCGGCCAGGTTGCAGCTTTGGACTATGCCATCGATATTTTGAACAATTTCTATCGGGATTTAAAGAGAATAAAAAAGAGTTAACAGTACGACGTACTAATTTAGTTTCTTGCCGGCTCAAGCCATTGAAGCTTACTTTGCACCGTATTCTTTCTTTGCCCTGCCAGAAACTTAGGGGAAAATCCTAGTCGACACTGAAACTGAAGAATGAACGGCTTATAATTCCTGTTACTGCAAGCAGCTCGGGGCATCCAAGACGCAGGCATCCAAAACTTAGTGGAAACAACTAGTGCGCGCGTCATGGTTGGCACAGGAAAAAAAGTTTTTTCCGAGAAGTCAAAGAAACTCAAAAGTGGTAAATTAGTCGTGTATAGTTAAACTTGCTCAAAATGCTTAGTGCTTAAATTAATCACTTAATCGCTTAAAAAGTAAAGTAAGCCTTTTTGTGACTAATTAAGGTTACTGAAAAAGTTGGCAGTGTGTAGAAGGACAAACAAACCTGCATACTGACTTCGAGTTTGGATATTTGGGTAACCTCTCACGAACATTGAAATATATACGGTTAATTTAGAACTTAGAACGAAATCAGAAGCTATCCATTTATTTTCCAGGTGTGTAAGAGTACATATGCTTATCGCAAATAGTGCCAAAAATTACCATGACACTGATAGTATTATTAAAATAATAAATTTCGTCATCGGACCAGCTTATTTTGTCGGATTACTAGTTTACTCTAATTACCTTCGAGCTGTTGTTATACTCCACCGTATACGAAAAAATAAGTTTGTGTTAGTTTTAAATATAAATCAAAACGTATGTCCATAAAGCAGCAAAATTGGTTCAGCTTCAAAACATACGCCGATTCCCCATTATTTTATTTAGTCGATCAATTGTTGCTATTGCACGTAAAATATAAGAACAAATCAAAGTATTGAACCAGAATGCATAAAAACAATTATTCAGCAACATAATAACACTGTTAGGTACCCATCCAACCAGGGGTTCGACATATTATACCAGTCAATAATCCTGTTGATTGCTGCTGATTCAATAATCCTGCTCCTGTTAATTGTTCTGAGCAGTTGAATAAATTGCGGTTATTTTAACTTGGGTCGTTTGAAAGTTCAGAGCCGACTTGACTGAGAGCTTTTCACTCAGTCCCTGTTATATTGTCGGCTGCCGGCTGGGGGGACAAATTCAGGTGTTGACCAACCTTTTTGAGTAATTTCTTGGTACCTCCATCTGCTATCGTAGTTTTAATTGATTTACCATACTAGTTTAGCCCACACTAACTTTCTTCCTAATACTTAATTTAGGACGCTAATGGCCAATAACTATTTTAGTAACCGCTGTCACTGTCGGTCACAAACAAGTAAGTTAGATAAGTAACAATCTAGGTCTAAACTAGTCCATTCAAAAATACCGGTTACACTTCGTGTCACCAACTAGTCCCAACAGTAGGTTCCAGACTACTGCGGTAGCAGTTCAGCAATTGCGGAGTTAGCCGGCCCTTTTTGGAAGCAAGTCAGAAGCCGGTCCTTTGAAGCAAGACTTCCCACGCGTGCGTCGTCTGTAAAGTTATGCTCACGTACGAGACTTGGCAATTGGTTCGTTAAAATAAATGGTACGAGCTAGAGTACTACGTAGTACTATATTCACTACTTTAACCTAGGCAAAAGCAGTCTACGAAATAATCAGTGTCATAATGGTTTTCTTTAATAATATTGATAATCTTATTTGGTGTCAGGATCTCTTTATTTTTCACATTAAGTTTTATTCCTTTAACTTTATACTCTGAAATTTTTTGGAGTCAGATCTTATTGCGCGATATTCATAACTTTTAGGCCCTGAGGCCAAAACTATATTGCATAACTTTCGTTTTTATATTTGTCGACAAGTTCGTTTTTTAAGTCACCGAGAAATTCTCCTTCAGGAACAAGGTTTGTGGTATTTTCATTGTCTACATAGATTACACTATCAGTATCGTAGTACAATATTTTCAATCCAAGTGGCTGTAAGTATGAATAAAGTTTAAGGCGAGCATGAGCAGTGGTAAAAGCTGCAATCACAATGTTGTTAAATACAAGCACTTTTTTGACGAGCGTACTTCTTTCCACATGACGACATCAAGTATTATTTTACCGTATCGGTAAAATTAGGCGCGGCACACACCAAGATTTTTTTGTCATGCGTTTTTCAAATTTCGGATAAAGATGCAACACATAGGGTGGAATTCTAGAAGGCTGATTAACGACTGACTAACTTAATCATTCGCTAAACGCTCGCTAAACACCCTGACTATCTTGATCAGTATTTTAGAAAATTATCTATTTACGTATGTTTGAGTGTGTGTGTTTTCATGCAATTTGGCTGGTCAGCCGATTTTTCGTATTGAAAACGCTCTAAAACGAGTGATTAACTAATCAAGTGTTTAAACGCTGACTAAACGCTATTCTGGAAGACTGATTAGCCATTGATTATCTTTTAGTCAGTGATTATCTTTTAGCCAGTGATTTCAGCCAGCAAACTGCATATTAAATTAATGTTTATTTTTCTGAATAACTATTTAATAATTCTTACTCAATGACAGTATTTATTAATACTTCATTAATTAATAATTATGCGGGCATTAGAATAAACATGGGGTCCGACCGGACCAGCCGGGATGACCTGACCTTTTTAGGGTAGTGTTTCACACAGGTGAGCTAAGTATATCTGTGTCGAATCCGCACAAGTGATAAAATAACCAATGCTGATTGCTGACATCGGCTATAACCGGCTATTTCAGTCAAAACGCGTATCTAAAACGGCTATTGGCGGCAAAAGCTAAATCGCCTCCTTTAAGGGTTCTCCACTCGATTACGAAAATAGCAGTAGTCTTGCTATAGCCAAGTTTCTTCAATCAAAGCGTGGCGATGTGGAAATGACTATAATAGCCACGGCAAGCAAAAGCCGCGGCGAAACTGTGTAAGCGAAAATATGCTGAAAATTGTCACAGCTGTTAACGGCTAATTTAGGCAAATTATTTTTTAAATAATGGGCTATGAGTAGCTATAGCCAAATTGCTGTTTTCACGAGGCATTTAAAAACCGTCATACATGGGATATTTACCAGACTTTTGATCCTATGAGTGACAGGCAGTCTTCCAGAAACAAATGGTGTGGTTTCGGACCACCAAAAAACTAGACACGAAAATCGTGCAAAAACATTAAAATTTAAATTTTAAAAAATATGTAATAAAGTAAATTTGTATTTTTGAAGTCCTGAGGTCAAGAGAAGTCCATTGGTACCAAAATTATGCAATAAATAGTAAATTCCATTTTCTGTGAACTTAGACTTGCCACAAGGCTCGTCTAAGTTTCCATTGAAATTTCTCAGAAGATAAACGACTGATTAAGTTAAGCAGCCTTCTAGAATCATGACTATCTTTCTCAACGTTCTACAGAGTTTTGTCATTACGAATTCTACACGCTGAGAATAGGCTCGTCTGATCGCATTCTGCACTGAAGATAATCACTCGTTTAGCAATTGAAGATAAACGCGCGATTATCTCATAATCACTGACTAACTTAATCACCCTTCTAGAATTCCACCCATAGTCTCATGTTTATTCGAGTCCGAATGTATCAAAAGATTTCGAAAAATAGGCAGTACTGACCAGTTCGACGATTACGTTTTACGCATGTGTATGTACAAACTATTTGAGACTTTACCTCAGAATTAAAACACTTTGAACTTTGATTTACTGGAAAGTTTGCAAACAAAAAGCAAATAGTTGTACCACCGTGTCTTCTTGACCGCGCCAAGAAAGAATCACCTGGATATGTATGTAGGTATTCGTGAAAAAGAACACGTCTATTCTTTTCGAGTTCATTATACCACAGTGTTCACACTTGAGTACTTTTACCTATGCACATGTGACATGTAAACAACATCGATATTGTAAAAATTATTGACTGTCAAGCAGCCATTGTCATTAATGCAGTATGTGTAGAAACGCACACACAACAATGCATACACACACGCACACACACGTAGACAACGTGCTCTCTGCTTGCTGCACACAATACGCACTTGAGCCAGCGATAAAGACTGCAGGCTTCAGTTAATGCACTGAAACTGTGCATGATTTACATGCATCTTCATTTCAGTGCATCACCTGAATTTAGTATGCACGGCCGCTGAGGCGGCCGCGCAAAAACTGGAGTATTAAATTCTTGTTTTGTTTGATACCGTAGCAACATCAAGTTGTCACCTACAAGCATGCCATCAAAACTTTCAACGTTATCACTTGATAGCTGTTTCGCCGATTGCTCATAAGTATCCAGATATATAGTTTTCGTTTGATCCTC
Source organism: Trissonchulus sp. WLG1_4 (assembly GCA_030248245.1). Taxonomy (NCBI): domain Eukaryota; kingdom Metazoa; phylum Nematoda; class Enoplea; order Enoplida; family Ironidae; genus Trissonchulus; species Trissonchulus sp. WLG1_4. Next base: position 6,166 of record JASANF010010048.1, on the reverse strand, counting down.
CTTTTGTCCAAATTTTCCCCAAAAGCTGAAAAATGTTTATTGTATTATTTATACACTAGAACAAGTTTTATTGTTTAATATGTTCACATATTTCTAAGTTTGTGATACACAGCATTTTGTTGTCTAAATAACATTTGACAAAAACTGTACCTGCTGAATATGAGTTTCGCGTATGTTTTTTTCAGGATTTGAACAAATATCTTCAATTTTCGGATTTATACTCTCTTTTTTTGCAATTATTTATGTATTCTTGCTTTTGGTCATCATTTTTGATATGAATGGAAAATCACTTGCCTCTACGTCGACTTTTGGAAAGGCATAAACAAAACCTTTAAACAGTTCATTGCTCCGTTGTTCCTCGGGCCAATGCCAAACGTCATTTATATTTATTATTGTGTAGCCGAGATCCAAAGCCTTTTTTATTACTTCTGTTACCCAAGTTCCGTGTAATGCTCGCTCCTTATCTGCATATAGGCACAAAGTTTTTACATTATCCACACAGCACAATGAAAACATTAGTAGAAGTATCATAGAAGTATCATAAAGGAAGAAAATACGTGCTAATATTAAAGTCAAAACGAAAAAGTTACTTTTTATTCTCTAGTTTACTTGAGCATTGTATGTTTTGATTGCAGGACGTAGAGAAGACGAATGCAGTCATGTCAAACAATGAAGCCAGCAAATCTACGGTTGTACGTGGATTTTTTGAAACCAAAGTTTCATTTTTTAATACCAGTGTTTGTAAATATTGCTTAAGCATAGTAGCTATGTCTGAAATATATTGCTTTTTTAATCAGGTATGTCTGAAAATTCATTGCTTTTGTAAGTGGGATATTATTTTAAATTGGATGAAATTACTTATAACTGTTGAGTACTGATTCTGAACTGAAGTTTAATTTTAATGTTTTTTGTTACTTAGTGTTTAGTTGTATTTTTTCAGGATAATTCATTCTTCATACTGAGCCACAATCAATACAAAATTTTTTAAAAAAAAGCCTATCTGGATGGGCTAAACAGCATGAAAATTAAAGTCCAACAACTTCCTAGTGTGATTAACTATTTATAGATAATAAATAATGGACCAATTGAACCCATGTTCGTATTTTAATCTTACGAAACAAATTTTCAATACTAAAATGACAATAAAATATTCTTTCAGATACATGAAACATACAACCTGGCATCAATATGCAAACTTTTGGTCTATAGTACGATCGAAAGGTTACAAATCGACAGAAGTGTTGAAACAAAACAAAGATTTTGTGGATATTCCCGCCTGCTACTGGAATTAAATGGAACAAAAATGCTGTTAGATTGTAAATATAGCGATTAGCGAAATATTAGTTAAAGAATAGCGGGCACATATTTTGGACATTGTTGATTTTTAAAAAAAATTGTGTCTTGGATTTTGAAATGATCTTTTGAATAAAAAATGCGCGCAAAATACAGTCAGATATAACGAAGCTAAAAAATGGTATACAACTGATTCAAGTTGAGGAATTTTTTATATACTTTGTTAAAGTCAATTAAAATAACTATCCTAGCTTAAGTAAAGTAAATAATATAGTATAATTATACTTAATTACAACATAATTGTACTATAAGTACACATAATTACCCAATAATTAATCAGCTATACAATTTAAAGCAATGGGACATCGTGCAAAACAGACTGAAGAATTTCAAATGGAAGAAGCTGGAAAATTGCTGTTTGGAAGAAACTGACTTCGGAAGAAACTGACTGGCAGAACCATTTGTCTGGTGGCGGAGGGTGCTGGCTCTGTGAAGGCCATCAAAGCACAGATCTGGCAAAAAGAGGTCATTCCGGAGACATGCAGCGACTCACTTTTGCTGGGAAGCAACTGGAGGACCCGAAGCATTGCGTACAGTGCCTGTAAACAGCTTTGTGCCTGTTTGTATGTGTGCTTCCTTCAACTTGGTCTCAGCCATGTCTATAGATATTATTGGCTGTTCATTATTTTACCCATTTATATACTGTGTCTAGTGCTAATATTATCTGCTTATGTTAGTCCCGCAGTTTCCCTGGGACAAGGAAGTTTTTTTGCGGACCCCCGCAAATTTTTTTCATTTTTGCAACTAACCTAATACCTACAGGAATCTAATTAAGGGAAACTTGACGCTTATATGTTTTTGTCCAAAAGACGCCAGTAGGTCCGGCTTATAGCATAAGCAGAAAAAGGGAAGTCGCTGACTAACGGGGCGTAGGTTTAGTTGGTGGTGTATTTTGGTGGTGGTGTTTAGTAAAAGAACTGCTGCATTTGCGTGTGTAATAAACTTATGGTTTTGAAATAATTGGGAGCTATGTAGAGTTTAGAAGTTGCAAATTAGGCTGTTGAATTTCCTTTTTTTGGTAAGTAGTACTCTTTTATTAGTGGGACGTTTTTTGAATGTAGACGAACCGACAGATACTATAGTTAAGGTCTGATCCGGTTTCTACCATAAGTGTCACATATTACATCTCCTTTTAGTTTGTTTTAAAAATGGGCCACAATGGTTTTATGAGGGGGGTTATGTCCGTTGTCTGAGAGTGGGGTGCCTATTGCCTACCTCCCTGACAGAAGGGTCGATATCCCCCTACGCCGGTTGTGTACATTCATAATTGTCCCCCTTTCAAATCCTGAAGTTAAGACATACCAGTATACTGATTGGCTTGCGCGGTGTGTGTGTAACACACTGAAAGCGTGGCGATAATTTGGCGGTTTTTGTGGTGGCGGCGTTGCACTGACAGCCAAGTTTATGTAAGTTTATAAAACCATAAATCTATTTTTAACAATTTAAAACGCACTTACTACCTTCAGAAAAGTTATTACAAAAGCTTACCTAGGCACAAAACCGACAAACATTTATGATGATACAGTTCAATTTATTAAAGCAAATCAGACCAACGAAAAAAGTTAATACAAGAAGTACTTCACTCACACAATGCAAAAAAGTGCTCCGCAATTTAGTAGAAAAGTTAATACAAAAAGTACTTCGTTTAAGATGGTCAACCAGCAGAAAGTTATGAAAGATTGATGGTTAGCTGGACCGATCAGGAATTAAAAATATTTGAAAAGTAGCCCTCGACCCCCCAAACTCAAGTAGCACAGCCTGAGTAGTAGGTAGGCGAGCCAAACTGATTTTTAGTCTGATCGGTCCCACTATTAAGTTGAGTTTCCCCCATTGGTTATGATCAAAATCACAGTTTAACACGGGGGGGTCTGGGGGATGGTCCGGGACTACCCCAGATTTTTGATTTTAGTACAAGAGCAAGCAAAATTAGAACCAAAGTACAATGGCAAGCAAAATTTGTAAAAAAATTGCTTTTAAATGTGGGAATTTCTATCATCTTTATGCAATTTTTACCTAAATTTTGGTCAAAATTTTCAAAAATTGTTGATATTAACGCCAAAAATAAATATTTTGGCCACATTTTTTTAAAAAAATCAGTAATTTTTTGCTAAAAAACGTCTGCCTTGGTACAAGGGTAGTCAAAAAGTCGGTACAGGACCCCCCAAATTGGACATCCATGTTAATCTATGAGCGGAATCGGTTAATTCCGACAAAGAAATTCAAAAGGAAGCCGAATATATCCATTTATCTAAGTCAGCCGGTATAGAGTTTTTCGCCGCAGCAAGTCGGCCCAAAATTTATACTCTCTCCGGCTGCCGCCTTTGCACCATTATAGCCCTGCCCTGCATTGTTGTTGCACCTAGAGGTGGAACATTTGTCATGGGTTTTAACTCTCGCAACGTTGTATTGGGCTGGTACGTAATCTATAGACTATCTTTTGTATGTGATTCTAGCCACTGCTGCCGCTGCTATTTTTTTCCCGAAAATGGGGGCACTGTAGCTAATCACTGCAGAAAGACATAATAGTTAATGAAATTTTAGCACTTTGTGCTTAGCACAAAAGTTCTAATAATTATATAATGTTTCTACATTTTTACGAGATCGGAATTTTTTTAAAAATTTTGCATCAAATGTTTATGGAATACTCCCCCCCTTTTCCAAAATATTCCAGACGACTTTGGTTTTCTGTTTTGCTCATTTGCATATTGTGGCGTTGAAATATGCAAATGAGCAAAAGTCAGTACTGCTCACTTTATTGAACGTCTTACAGTTATAGTGGCGGAATGTTTGTTGACTAAATTCACTGGATATTGTACATATGTAGGTAAATACCAGAGCGCAAAACTGGATTCGTATGTTACAACTGCTGGTATAGATAATGCAATTGACTGGTTTGTCATTAGCTTGTCCGGGCTTTTCAATAAGAGCTACAGTTATTGTCTGGGCGTTTAAAACTAAGTTATTGTGGTATTGCATCTGAAAATCAACAAAAATAGAAAAATGCACCCCTTAAATTCTGAAATATTGAGCTCTGAATATCATTCGGTTTCATAAAGACACAAAATTCAGTCATGACGCATACGTACATACATTTATGATAATAATATAGATGCTTTTAGGCAAAAACTTCATTGTCATGTCTCAGTCCACAGTTAACAGAAAATGACGATGTCTGGTTTTGCAGGTATGCCGTGGGCCATGTGAACCTCCGCGTGTTTGCAGACTATCAAGAGCACATAATAGGGAAGAGTATGACTCAAAGTAACTGAAACTGTGGATTGTCACTAATGACCACGTTTTTTGAGGAAAATGTTATATGTCACGTGTAAAATTTAGCCCAGGTTACACCCATACAATCAAGTTTTGTGCAACTTCTGTCATTTTGAGTTTGAGCGTCTCCGCGTTGGAACTTTGCTCTCCTTTTAGGGGCAACTTGTTTTTGTATCTTTTAATAAAGTTATACCCAAATTCAACGTTTGAGAGCGAGCCCCTAGTTTTAGTGAACTGAATTCCGACAAAGAATTTCAAAAGAAAGCCGAATATATCCATTTATCTAAGTCAGTCGGTATAGAGTTTTTCGCCGCAGCAAGTCGGCCCAAAATTTATACACTTTCCGGCTGCCGCCTTTGCACCATTATAGCCCTTCCCTGCATTGTTTTTGTATCTTTTAATAAAGTTATACCCAAATTCAACGTTTGAGAGCGAGCCCCTAGTTTTAGTGAACTGTGTGCGTGTCGTGTCGTTCCTTTACTTTCAGCGCCCTATTCCGGGCTAATTTACTGTGCTGCTCGCCTCCAACCGGCCGTCCGGCTCACGCCCCATTCGTTTCCTATAGACCGTACGCTCGTGCGCCCGGTTCAGCTGTCCGCTTACCCGCCAGTCCGTTGCCGCTCGTGTTCGCGCTATTCGGCGCCCGACCCCGCCGCGCTTTCCCCGCTCGTGCTGTATTGCCACCGTTTCAGCCCATTAAAACCCCGGTTCCCGTCTCGAGCCATCAGCTGTGCCCCGCTCCCCGTTCCAATCTTCAGCCGCGCCGCCAAACCTCGGTTAGTTTCGCCAGCGAGGCAAATGCCAGAGTAATGCGCACGCGGACATTTCATGGGAGCCCAAGGCCAATTTGGGACATCGTGCAAAACAGACTGAGAAATTCCTAATGGAAGAAGCTGCCAAACAACTGTTTGTGAACAAACTGACTGGCAGAATCAATTGTTCTGGTTCCTTGCGGCGAAAAGATGTCATTCCGGCAGACATGCAGCGACTCGCCTATCCTGGAAAGCAATTGGAGGACCACCGCAGCATTGCGTACAGCGATGTGCTGCCGGAGTCGACGCTGCAGATGGCCCTTCGTCTACGTGGCGGGTTCCAGATCCATCCATCGTTTTGGTTCAGTTTTTGTTTATGGGAGCTTAAACGGCGTGTCATGTGAAAGTTCAACTAAAAATTTTAATTAACTGAAATGCTGCATGAGCATGCGTCGCTTGATTTTTTGTTTTTTGCTTTGCTATCACTGACTTGGAAATTAAAGTAGCTGATGGGTTGACATAGTATAAGTATTTCATTTTTGCACGGCATTGTTATGCACGGCACATAGTATATATATATATATATATATATATATATATATATATATATATATATATATATATATATATATATATATATATATATATATATATATATATATATATATATATATATATATATATATATATATATATATATATATATATATATATATATATATATATATATATATATATATATATAATATATATATATAATACTTATATACTTATATATATACTTATATATA